>JARHVA010002521.1:1050000-1295000 GCA_037957365.1 Torreya grandis | reverse complement strand
TAAGCTCATTAGATTTAATAATGTTCATGTGGTCCAAGGCCTTGATATCCTCCCATATAGTAGGAAAGTAGTCATGTGAGTTTATGATTTTGAATTATGACAACTATCACAATCATAGCCTAAAAAAAGGGCACAATTTTAATAAAGGCATGAGACCAATTTTGGTGGACACATTATAAATTACAAAACAATATTGAGTGTCCCACAGGTCTATAGGGGATTATAAATATAATGGGGAATGATTTTGAGTGCATTAAGTAGAGAATACAAGATCATGCCATTTGTCACAATCATAGTTCATAGTTTGGTCACAATGACAAGGAATGACATCAGGATCCTTAAAAAGCCATAATTTTCATGAGAAAACACAAATCAATACATTTAAGGTCTCATTGGAAAGTTATTGAATAGAATTTTATGTTAGTGGTGATCATGAGGTGGTGAAATGGCTCATGTGTATGATGTTAAGGAAAATATTCCAAGAATCATGGGTATTTAGAGAGAGCATTCGATAAATTAATGAGTGGGATAAGCAAAAAGTATCCATTGTCTTGAATTGAGGGAGAACTTTCTCAAAGGGAAAAAGCAGGATAGAGATTAATGATAAAATGGCATTCTCTCCTTAAAATCAAGGTTGGCGGATCAAGAAAAGGAGGCCAATAGCATGAAGATAAATCACAACCATATTCAAAAAATAAATTAAAGTAAAGTGCCATAAGGATAGATCACAAGTTTTTTCTAGTGGTGAATATTCATTAATATATGAATATTCCATTTTTCAAAGTTAGCATTTGGCAATTTTTATGGAGTGGCCGACAAGGTGGGATTGCCTAATTTTTGGGGTCAAAGTTAATTTTGAGGATAGGTTCACATACATTTGAATATAAATTTTCTCATATAAATTTAATTCATTGGTACGTAAAAATCCAATCCTAAGGAATTTTCCATATACCATCAGGTGACTTTAGGATTTTTTTTGGTGGTTTGTATTTTAGGTCCCAAGAGGGATTTAAGAATCAATAGTTTCTAGCAAGGTATGCAATGATTTTTTTACAATATAATTTCTTAGTATTTTTTAACTATAATTCCATTTACTTATCTTTAAGTTCCATCATGGCAATTAAAAATGAGGGTGTTCAATGGTAGCCTTCAGGTGCTTGATAACATCTTATGAGTGTGGGCACTTGATGGCAATCTACAAGCATTTGACTATAGTTTATTGATACCTAATGGTAGCATGGAAGTGGATGATGGTAGGTTGTAAGTGGATGATGGAAAGATACCTATAGGTGGATGTTAGAATTTTATAGGTAGATGTTGGCAATCTATATGAAGACAACAATAGTCTATGGGTATACATTGACATTCTATGGGAAGACACCGATAGTCTAAGTGTGGATTGAAAACATGATCTTAATATATTTTGGTTTTTATTTTTAATTGGATTTATCTCTTACTAATGGAAAACTTACATTGCATTACTTTCAATTAAGTAGTGCAGACTCCATATATAAAAGTATGGTAAATAATTATCCCTCATACATGCCCAGGTACCACCTCATTAGTGAGACACTATAAATACTCTTGCATTAACCTTTAATATTAATAGAGCCACATGGTGAGCACATAGAATTAGCATCTATCTGCGTAGTGTTATTATCTACCCACACCATGATGGCATTCACCAACATGATGTGCATGAGCACTGGCATCATGCATATGAACATCGATGTGATATAGATGAGCATCAATTCATTTTAGATGATTCAATGTATATTGGCATATTGCTAACATCCACCTGCATTACATAGACATGCATATGCATGGTACTAGCATCCACCTGCACCATCCTAACATTCATCTACATGATATCAACATCTACCCACACCATATTAACATTCATTTTCATGATTAACCTATATAAAAATACACCTTATAAACTGATTTACCACCATTTCAAATCTAATTTGTCTTGGGGCCTCCACATATTTTTTTATATGTCCCACTAAACTGAACCCTGATAGAGAAACCAAGATAGAGATCAAAAGAGAGAGATCTCAAGGAGGAGGTTGCATAATCTGTAACAAGAACATGAGTGAGATTATAAATCCCATAGATACTATAACAAAGAGATAGATAAAAGATAGATTCACTATGAATGTAGATGTTGTTAAGGTTTTATTTCATTGAATAATAGAATATTTTTTGTTGTTTTTATTGTGTGACTCTTATTTCATGGTCAAGGGAATCTCTTCATTGAGAAATATTATCATGAACTACATCATCAATACTATTAGTCTTTAAAAAAATTAATCCCTTTTTGATGTTTGGTTTTCTAACTATGGATCTTGATTAAAAACTTATTGTTTTGTCTAGTCTAGCCTCCTCAAATAAATTGATTAGGTTGTTTGCACTCAGGGTATCATTATACTTGATACATATGCCACTATAGGTTTCACACTTTGTGATTTAGTTCCATTCTATCTCTACTACCTCCTTGTCACAAAATAATCATGTTTTTTCTCCACTCCTCCTTAAGGCATAAGGTATATTAGAATTAGGAAGATGCTAGTATGTACATATGTCCATCCCTGCTAACCTTGCTAGCTAGTATACTTAAGTGTGTTGACTAAGATATATTTGAATTTCACTCAACATTTTAAGATGTCATATAACACATATTATACATTCATAACTTGATCAGATATCATAATTTTGAAACATTATGACTACATAATTAATGTAGCCAAGTTCATAAAAAGGACTAACATGGAAACTGGAATCAGTCAAAAAAGAAAAGAGCAGTTTTAGCTAATAATAAAAAAATATCCAATAAATTTGGGGGGATTTTTTTTTAATCATCATTGAGACACTAACCATATATAACACTGTGTTTTCATTTTTGGATTTTGAGTCCCCTCCTACCAACATAATTCAAAGACAAATGAAGTTGAGATAAATTTTGAAGTCCAATTCATTGCATACATAGCCATGGACTCACTTTTATTTGTATAAAAACATAAATACAAATTTACATTGGCATTCTCAATTTTACTTTTTTTCCAATCTTACAGTTTTGACATCTAACCAATTATTATCTTGAGATGTCCATTTTAAATCTCCTCCTCCCAGTCGCTAAAATAGCATACCATCTTTTAAGTAGTGACTAGGAATCGATCACAAATTTCAATTAGAGATCCTCCATATTTCACTTTATAATTTTAAAATAACGATGAGCTCTACTTGGAAACTAAGTCAAAGGAAATTGAGATTTTATAAGTCATTTTGAGAGGAAAAATGGACTCTAGATGAGAGTCTTGGTAGATAAACTAGCAATCCATTCTTAGTGTTTAGACTTATTATTTGAAATAAATAAGCGCTCAAAAATTCTATGAGATTAAAATAAATCATATTTTAAATAAATCCACAAAATACCATTTATTATCATATTGCCATGGTTTTTACCTTTATGCACTTATACAAAACATGTGAATAAGTAAAAGAACCTTTAAAATATAATACCAACAAATAGAGCTAAGTAAAAGATGAATGTTTTTTAGTTTTATTATCTTTCATTATTCAATTGCTTCTACCTCTAAATACATGTCATAATACCCTAAGTTGGATATCTTAAAATTTCTTATGGGACTCTAAAAATTCTTATTCATTTAAAAAAATAAACTTACATTTATTGATAAGCATGGTTCACACCAACATATAAACCCTAATATACCATGATCCTTATATCAATATAGGTGATGTCATAATGGAAACAACCCTCCTAATGAAATAGTGGTTGAATGGTTTCTTGATGAATATGTTTTCTTTTTTAACCTTTCCATCTCCTCTACGGCTTCATAATTCTAAAAAATACCCAAAAAAATCTCATTCAATTTCCTCTTCCTCGAAATACATGCCTTACTACCCTGAATCTTAGTATCCCAATTCAGTGAAATATGCCTCTTTAGTGCATCTTCAAATTTCTTATAAAAATATTTAAAAACTCACATTATATTTGTATGTTCATTAATACCTTAAAAAAAACACATCTATTTTAGATTTATCATATACCACAATGATCTCTATGTTAGATTTGGAAAAAAAGGGCTGCAAATTCCATTTTATGCTTAAGATATTACATTTTTTCTTTTGACTTATCCAATCAAGAAGAAAAAACTTCCATATGAGGGTCAAATGGACATCAATTTTAAGGTTTAAATTATTTTATGATGACCAAATGTTTTAGGCCAATTATTAATTGTTAACATCTCTCTAACATTATGGTCCATCAATAATCTGGTGAAAAAGAAGAGGCCAAACTTTCAAAGTCCATAACTTTTGATATGTAGCTCCGTTTGAGCTCATCTTTATGCCAAAATGACTGTCTCAAAAATTTGGTACAGTGATAACCCAACTTTTCTGGTTATGGATGTTTTAGATATTTTTAAAGGCCACACGTGACCATTTAAGGGTCCAAAATTAGAGTTTAATATTATTTTTGGTGTTTTTTTATTTTAAAAATTATCTATTTTTGTAGTCAAACTTAAAACTCAATTGATATTCATCTGATAGGTAAAGTTTAGTGTTTAATTAATTTTTGGTGATTTTTAGAGCTACACATGATTGCATGTAAAACTTACTATAAATAGTAGCTACTAAAAATAGTGGGTCAAGTTTTATTTATTTATAGATTTTTTATTTTTGCATGTCAACTCCAATTTTGAGTTGAGGATTATTTATGCATCGTTTGTAATCATTTGAATCATTTTATATGAATAAATACATGTTATTGTTTTATAAGCTTGGCCTATTGGTATTTTCTTGTCTTGATAGTATTCAGGTTCATTATTTAGTATCAGAACAAGTTTGAATCTTGGGAGTGTAAGAGATGGCAAGAGGATGAGGAAGAATCGCTTAGATGAACCAAACTATACAAGAGTTATAGAGGCAAGTAGAACAACTAACTAAGATAATTACAAATCAAAAACAAAGGATAGCAAAATATGATGTCGAGGATGACACAAATCATGAAGAGGAAATTATGCAAGAGGAGAAATAGGAAAATTGTCATCAATGGAAGAGAGGATGGTTAGATATTTATAAGGAAGGAATGAAATAATCAAAGTTGACATTCCATATTATGGAATAATTTTAAAACTAGAGGAGTTGATAGATTGGATGAACAACATGGAGAAGTTTTTTAAATGGAGAACTATGAGAGAAGACAAGAAGGTAAAGTTTGAATACACAAAAATTAATGGTCATGTAATGATATGGTGGGATCACTTGCATAAATAAATAAAAGTAAAGAGAAGATCAACTCATGGAAAAATATGGAGAAGAAGATGAGGGAGAAATTTTTTCCTATGGATTATGCAAAAAACCTATACATAAGATTCTAAAATTTGAGGTAGAAAGATCATAATATACAAGAGTGTATAGATAGTTTTACAAGATTTTCATATGAGTGAATCATGATGAAAAAGAAGAGTAGATGGATGCAAGGTATGTAAATGATTTTAATTTTTCTATTTAAAATTAATTAAACATGCATATAATACTTTTCACGTAGGAAGCTTATCAATTAGCTTTGAAGGTAGAAGAAAAACAAAATAGATAGAATTTTAGAAGAACATTTATTGGGAAAAAAAAGGACAATCCCCTATAATAAGGGGACAAGGTGTATTTAATACAAATAGAGGTGGATTTAATACCACTAGAAGAGAATCATCACGTGGTGCATAAAGACAAGAAGATAATAGGCAAGGGTTTCAATACCAACAAAGAAGAAGAGGAATTCAGAGAGGATGAAGCTACGGGGGTGGTAAAGGATGGTTTCCAAATTGACACAAGTCTTATGTTTGTTATAGATGTAGATAAAACAATCATAGATAATTTGATTTTCCACACTACCAAGATCAAGCAAGGAGGCAAGAAGATCATCTAGGAGTGAATTTAGTTGAAGCTAAAATAAAAGAGTAAAATTATAAAGTTGTAGTAGCAAATATTGGAGAAAATCTCATGATGAGAAGAAAAATGATTAATCCAAGGAAATAACATGTGTAGAATAAATAAGGTCATGATACATGGATATGAACAAATATATTTCAAACAAGATATATTTCAGGAGGTAAGATATGTAAAGTAATTATAGATGGTGGAAGTTGTGAAATATGGTTTTTAAGGACATGATTGAGAAACTAGATTTGTAGTGTGAAAAGCATCCTAATCCTTATTAGATTTCATGGTTTAAGAAAGGTAATGAAGTTAAAAATGTGCTTAATCAAGTTTTATACATGTAAAACTTACAAGGATGAAATACAGTGTGATTTTATACTAATGGATGCATGCAATGTGTTATTAGGAAGGTCATGGCAGTTTGATAGAAAATCAATTCATGATTGATCAAAGAACACATATAATTTTTTAAAATGAGGTATCAAGGTAGATTTTTACCTCTTAAAGAATACGGGCATGTTAAAATTATGTTGACTATAAAATAATTTATCAAAGACATGAAGATGGCATGTTGTTGTTATACCTTAGTATCAAAGAAAGAAGACACATAAGTGGTGCAAGTACTAATAGAAGAAGTAGTAGTGTTTAAATAATATGAAGATGTTATACCTAATGAGTTATCATATGGTTTACCACCAAAGAGAGATATTTATCATCATATTTATTTAATTCCAAGATCAGCTCTACCCAATCAAGAAGCTTAGAAGATGAGTCCAACAAAGCATGTAGAATTAAATAAACAATTTCTTGATTTGGTGAGAAGGGTATAATAAGGAAGAGCATGAGTCCATGTGAAAAACCAGTCTTGCTCACTCCAAAGAAATATGGATGGTGGAATATGTGTGTGGATAGTATAATAATCAATAGAATTACAATCAAGTGTAGGTTTATTAGACCTTGTTTAGATGATATAATGAATGTTCTTACATGAGCAATATATTTTACCAAGATTAATCTAAGGAGTGGATACTATCAGATTAGGATACATGAAAGAGATGAATGGAAAACAAAATTCAATATTAGATATGGTCTATATGAGTGTATGGTGATGCCATTCAAATTATCTAATACACCTAATAAATTTATGAGGGTGATGGACATAATGCTACAAGAATACAGTGGTAAGTTTGTGGTGGTTTATTTTAACAATATTTTAATATTCAGTAAGACTAAAGAAGAGAAATTAAAACATTTGAGAATGATATTATAATTGTTAATAAAAGAGAATCTATATACAATTTTGAAGAAGTGTAGGTTTATGTAGAATAGTTTGGTGTTTTTCAGATTTGTAGTTTCAATAAATGGTGCAAGAATGGGTGAAGAAAAAGTAAAGGCAATTGTTGAGTGGCCTATCCCAAAGAAAATCACAAAAGTAAGATGTTTCCATGGTTTAACAACTTTTTAAAAAAGTTTTGTCAAGAATTTAAGTAGTCTTATTACACCAATAATAAATTATATGAGAGGAAAAGAATTTTCTTTGACAATGGCAACAATAGAAAGCTTTGAGTTGTTGAAGAAAAAATTACAGAAAAACCTATTTTGGCATTACCATATTTTATCAATGTGTTTGAGGTTGATTGTGATGCTTCATTTATGGGCATTGGTGTTGTGTTGAGTCAATAAGGGAAGCCAATAGCATATTTTAGTGACAAATTTAATAAGATAAGAACAAATTATTCTACGTATTATGTTAAATTTTATACCATTGTACAAGTATTAAGATATTGGAGGCATTACCTAGTGCCAAGGAGTTTATCATATTTACTAATCATGAGGCTTTGAAGTATGTGTACACTCAAAAAAATTTAAATAGTAGGCATTTAAAATAAGTTTATTTATTGTAGGGTTATACATTTATGTTGAAGCACAAATCAGGAAAATAGAATCAGGTAGCTAATGTTTTGAGCAGATGAGTAAGGTCGATAACTACTATGGTGAGTGAAGTAGTTGGATTTGAATTTATTAAGTATATGATATTGATACATATTTTTTCAAGATAGTTGATCAATGCATAAATCCATTGACAAATGATTTAAGTAATGTGTATGATGAGTATATTATGTAGGATGGTTATCTCTTTAAAGGGAAATGATTGTGTATTATAATTGGGTCTCTAAGAGATAATATTATAAGAGAATTGGAAAGTGGTGGTTTGGATAGACATTTGGGTAAGACAAAGACAATAGTTTTGGTGGAGGAGAAGTATTTTTGGCTAAATATGAAGAGAGATGTGACAAGATATGTTTCAAGGTGCAAGATATGCTAGATTGTAAAAGGACATGCACAAACTATAGGGTTATACATGTCATTATCGATTCCAAGAGAACCATAGATAGATTTGAGTATGGATTTTGTGTTGGGATTACTAAACACCCATATAGTTAATGATTCAATTTTTTTCATTGTAGACAAGTTTTCTGAGATGGTTCATTTTATTGCATGTAATAAAATCAATGATGCCACTAGAGTTATAGAACTATTTTTTAAGGATATTGAATGGTGTTCCAAAAACCAATACATCAGATAGGGACATGAATTTTTTGTTAATTTTGGAGGAATTTATGGAGTAAGATGGGTACTAAGCTATAATTCAGTAGTACATACCACCCCTAAATAGATGGATAGATAAAACTTATAAACAAGAGCTTTGGAAAATTATTGAGATATATAGTTGGAGAGAATCCCAAGTAATGGGACTTGGTGTTACTACAAAATGAGTTTGCATACAATAGTTTTATGAATAGATCAATAGAAAAATCAACATTTTATATTATTTATGGGATAAATCCTATGAGTGTTTTAGATTTGGTAATGTTACCAATTTTAGAATGAGTTAGTGATGATGCAAAAGCATTTGCAAAACATATATAATAATTACAAGAAAAACTAAGAAGAAAAATGCATAAAAGTAACGAAAAGTATAAAATGGTAGAAAATGTCAAAAGAATGTCAAAAATATTTGAATAAGGAGATCTAGTTATCATTTACTAGAGGAAAGAGAGATTTATGAAAGGCACATATAACAAGTTGAAGTAAAAGAAAATTGGACCATGCAGAATTATGAAGAAAATCAATGGCAATGCTTATGAGCTAAGTTTATCATAGAATTTTGATATTTCCTCAGTATTTAATATTTTATATTTATATGTTTTCCATGGAGAATATGGTGAAGGTGAATAATATGAAGAAGTAGATTAGCAGCAACATGTACCAAAGAAGAAAAAAGAAAAGATAGTACAGGTTCTAGATAAGAAGATAATAAACACAAGGCAAGGAAGTTATGATAGGTATTTGGTATAGTGGGAAGGATTATAGAAAGAAGACAACACTTAGATTATATAATAGGATTTGAAAAAGATTTATAAGAATAAATAGAAACATTACAATCATAACAGCTCGTAAGAGCTAAGTTATTTGCAACCATATGAGAATGATGCAGAAAAAAATGCCAAAATTCCAGAGGCCTAAATTTTGATCCATACCTCTATTTGAGCCCATCTTCACACCAAAACAACCATCTTAAAAAATTTGATGTAGCCATAACCTAGCATATCTAGTTATAGAAATTTTTTGATATTTTTTAGAGGCCATACATGACCATCTGAGGATCCAAAATTATAGTTTAATATTATCTTTGATATTTTTCTAATTTTAGAAATTACCTATTTTTGTAACCAAACTTGAAATTCAATTGATAATAATTTGATAGGTTAATTTTAGTGTTTTGTTTATTTTTGGATATTTTTAGAGTTATGCACACTTACGTGTAAAACTTACTTTAAATAACAATTTCTATAAATAGTAGGTCAAGTTTTATTTATTTTTAGAGTTATAAATATTGAAATCCAATTATGAGTTGAGGATTATATATGCATGGTTTATAATTATTTAAATTATTCAATATGAATCAATACAAGTTATTTTTTTATAAGCTTGGCCTTTGGTATTTTCTTGTCTTGATAGTATTTGGGTTCATTACATCCCCAAATTCCATTATACATTATACCTTTGTATGTAATTATTGGCCATAAATGATACTAGTGTTATTATTTGATTTATTATTTTTGGTAAATTAGATTTTTAATTCCTAAATAATAAATGGGCCTAAGTAGATAAAACTAGTAAATAATATGCAATAAATAAGCTACTAATTTGTGAAATTTCACTGTAATCAGGGGTTTTTAAAAAATAGTAGTGAGAGAGAGAGAAAATCAAATTTATCTAATTCTATGTTATGTTAACTAAGATAAGGTCTACAAATCTATGTGCAGGCTTGGGAGACTATCACAAATAGGAATCTAGAGTTCATTTCTTAATTAGACAGGACCACTAAAAATAAGACACCCTATTGTCCAATGTTATAGTCCTAGTCTTGATGCTATTGTCCAAACTACTCACAATGATATAATATTTTTGGGTTTTATTCACAACATTTATTTGAGCCTATGTACCAAATTTCAGATCCTCACTATCAATAAAACTTCTTGTAGATCCGATTCTTCATGTGCTTTTGTCTTCTATGTATTAAATAGAACTTTAGAAAATAGGGAAAAGGGGTTAGTTTGTAAAGGATACATTGGACACACTTCACACCCTATGTGTGGGCATACTGCCTATATACCAATACTCTGAGGAGGGATCAATTTATATGTAGTTATCCTATTGAAGTGCTTGGTGCAATAGTGTGATGAAAATGCAAGTAAACACAAAACTAAGTGTACTTGGAAAGACTAGGGATTGGTATAAAGGTTTGAATATGCTTGAAATACTATTATATGGCTGTATGTAGAGAATAGGGAAGAGTGATTAAATAGTCTTGCTTCTCTCTTGTAAATGAGTGTTAACCCTTCTAAATGAAATTTGAATGACCTTTTATAGGGGATTTAATGATCATGGGTTAAATGAATTTGCATTAGGTTGACATGAATTAAGATAAGGATCTAGGAGAAAATTATCATTAGAAGTGAAAATACACTTGGACAACAGAGCTAGAAACATGACACCCTGAGTCTCAGTGTTGTATTCCAAGTTTGGCCAATGTTGTTCAGGGAGCAAGAGACCTAGCGAGATGGATTTGGCATGGGAAGAGTAGCTTGGGTTATTAAGGGTTTAGTCTGGATGGCTATAGATGACTAAGAAACTATGAAAAAATGCCTAAGAGGGTCATGAAAGAAAGCAAGATGGACCTATGGATTAGGTGTCATTAGCCACACTTAAGTTACCAAATTTTTTGCATTTTATATGACTACATTTTCCCTCCCTTTATTCTAGTGATGTAGCAAAGAAAAATAATAATATAAAGGAAAAATAGAAAGCATACCTAAACATACATGTAAAGGTGAAGCTCATGAAGTTGTGTGATGTTGGATGTGTGTAAAGAGAGCACAGTGTGAAGTGTGAATTTGCAATGAAAACATATTGTAGATTAGTCCTTATTAGATACACTATATCTAAAATAAGAATGTACAAAATTTGAGTAAGAGAGATAGGAAGAGAAAGGAATGAATACACCTCATCGAGTATGCAAACCAATACAAAACCTATTGTAATATTGGATTTTGTTGGGTGTGTGTTATACTAAAAATAATATCACAAATGGAGATTACTACTCAATTCCCTAAAAGTAGCTCAAGAATGCAAAGGTACACCCTTTGGTTCCATCATCACCTACTTGGTGAAGCTAACAAATCATGCGTGTGTTAATCAATGTTTGGACTATGTGTCCAATCCCTCTAAATAGGTGGATCAAGAATACAAAGGCTAGCCCTTTGGCTCCATCCTTACCCCATGAAGTGAATCTATGAAGTAATACCAGTATGGAATAGATGTCATATGAGATGGATTTTGAATCCCATGAATGTACTATGATCTAAAAATGTTGGCATGGATATCCAAATGTATTCTAGAAACTAGGCCACTCTTGGCCACTTCAAAAGATCAAGATTAGGATTGTATGAAAGCCACTTCGAAAATTGTATATTAGGCTTACGTAGAAGCCAACTCAATAACTTGGGAAGTTAAGCCTGTATAAAAGCCAAACTTGGAAAATAATGCCAACCACCTATAAATAGAATAAGGCACGAAAGTAATAAGAAATACCTAAAAAATAAACTAAACTTAGAAAAAGGGGATGATCAATGTGCCACACACATTGTCCCCAATCACTGGTGTGTAGAACATGAATTTTGATCTAGAAGTTATATCAACTACCTAATCTAAACTGGAAGTGAGATCCATCATTTTACACATGATACCCCCTATATCTAGATTTTCTAAGAAAAACTTGTATTGAAACATGTTAAATCTAGATTGTGTTGTGCTGACAAACCTGTGACTAAAATCACCTTTCTATCTATTTTTGGAAAAAATAATTTTTCTATTGTCTAGATAAGAGTGCCAAAATAAGACACCCTATTGTCTAATGATGTAGTCCAACTTTGGTGTTGTTTTCTAAGGCCAAATTTGATGATTTTTCTAGATTATTTGATGTCTACTTGGTTTGTTCTACCTAGTCTAATATCTAGATTATGTTTTGAGTGTTCTAAAAACTACTTTTTCAATCATTAGGAGCTCTGATCTTTATGAGAAAATTTGTATTTGTTTCCCATATTCTAAGGGTAGGAATGATGATGTTGTAATGACTTCACTCAGAAGAAAGATTCCTACAAGTGTGTTAAGCTAGAAATATACATGATATAGCAATGATAATCAACAATATATCTCAAGATATAACATGGTTTGTGTTGAGAGATTGTTAAATCAACAGGGGTATGCCTAGATAGATATAACAATGTAATAAATTGTGCAATGTACTAAACTAGAATTGAAAGTTTTAGTTTTTAGTTGCTATCAAGGAGGGATGGAGCATGATATTCATCATGACATCTAAGAAATCAAGGAAAAATGCATGATATGGATCATGACATTACAAACAATCGAAAGCAATCAAGAAACAAGCACACAAGCAAGAAGCATATAATAGTGGCCAAAGGGCCAAGCAATCAAGTGACATGGGCACATGTCACTCAAACTAGAAAACAAGCATACAAGGTATGTTCAAATGCCACATACACATACAATTGAAACAAGAAAGGTTGGCACAAGGGCCACAAGCACATAGAAGATTAAAAACAAAGGACATTGACAAATGTTCTAACTCACACACATGAATAGAAGCAAAGGACATTGTAAAATGTCCTAAAATACATACAAGGCATGGAATAATAACTGAGAAAATGCAAACTCATCAATTTATGCTAAGCAAGAAAGGAAAGCATGTATATACTAGAAAGATAGAATCACCTCTAAATAATCAAAGCAAGAGTGAAAGTATGCAAGACATGTTTAGTAAAATATCAGGTATATGATAAGAGATACACAAGTGTTAGATACTAGTGAAATGTTGATATAGTAATCTATATAATCTAGTAAGTAATGTACATCAACATGATAACTTGGAGTATGTAGTGTAATAATTACATAACCTAGATGGTGTAGTCATGTAGAATATACCCCCAGTGGGTATGTATATTGAATGTGTGTTTTGAATGTAGAAGTAGGATGCCCCCTAAATGGGTAGAGTAAAGCAATCAAGGATCTAGATGTCACTGCACACACTCAAATAAGATCAAGTGAAGCATGGTAATGTAGATAAATCAATAAAGAATAGCATAAAATATAAAATGTAAGTCTAGCATAGTAGTAATGTAAAGCATGGATGATGCATACAATTGAAATGTTTTTGTATTTTGGATATATTTGAATGTTTTTGGATTTTTATATCATATATTAATTTTATATTTTTTAAATAAGCTATTTACATGAGAGATTGAGAAGAAAATGATACTAACCGATGAGTCTCAAATGAGAATCCCTATCATGGTATCTTGTATCAAATAAAGGTATCGTGCGTAATCATGAAGCACAATGGAAAGGTTAAGACTATGGTTTTGAAATTTATGTGCATTGTAACTATTTTGAAATATCTAATGTAGAAACTAACTATGGGATCCCTTTGTGACTTTGAGAAGTGGGTGAAATTGTAAGGCTCTTAGGGACCCATATGGAAGTAGGAGAAGCTCTCTAAACATGGGCTCTATGTGTAGATGCATGAGATCTCAATGAAATTAATTTAGGTGTGAATACTATAGTTGAAAGCCATCTAGAATCCTAAAGTTGTGGAGGTGTATGAACCATTTTCATTGGTTATGGATGCCTTAACTATGTCTAAATATGTACCTAAGTAAGAATTGTAATTGGTGGGGAAACTAAAACTAGTGGAGAAGCTAGAATTGGTGATTGCAAAGGAGATGGCTCTGAAGTGGGTAATGGTAACTCATATGGAAATCCACTAGATGTAATAACCTAATTAGTGTGAATGAATTTTATGCATCTATGAATTGTAGATGGTAATACTCAAATTTTTTGAATCTATGGGTGACCAAATAACATCAAAAACTCCTACACTAGGAACTATGGTGAAATGTGTGGTCACATATGTTGGACCAATCTATAAAGGAAGTACAATCTCAACTAATGAACTATGTATGTGCCCACTAAATCCATTGATAACTATATCTATCAGAGTGATATCTTTCTCTGAGTAGCCTAAATGCTACAATAATTTAATGGTGCACATGTTGACACTATAACCATTATTGATGAGAAAATTGTGAATATGTTGATTATGAATATGAAATCTAATAAAGAGTGAATTATAATCTGAATTATACTCAATAATATCTTTATCTAAAAAGGATATCAAAGGTTTAGTTGGAACCCTAGACTTATACACAACTATCATACTAATCAAAATATGTGACTCAATTAAAGGTGCCTAGTATGTAACTGGTGGAGGATGTGCATGGTATGTGTGGTGAACACCTGATGTGTCCCCTTTCTCTTTCTTAGATTTCTATGAAAATGGTTTTGAGAATATTTTCAAAGCTGTATCTTATGTTGTCTTAGCCTGTGGAGGCTCAACTGAAGTGCCAAGATCAAGTAGGTTGTTATCTATCAAGTTTTGTAATTTATGTCTCAAACTGATGCATCTAGTTGTAGTGTAGCCTCGTGCCCTATGAAAATCAAAAAATTAATGTTGATCATATCCCCATGGAATTTTCTAGTTTAACTTCCCAAATAAGAGGGAGAGTGATGATGTTACATTCTAATAACTATTGTAAAACTTTAGCTGGAGAAACTGATAGATTGGTAAATGCACACTGAAGAGATGTTGATAAAACCACACACTGAGGGCGATCTAAAGTTACATTGATTATTAGTTGATTCTAATTCTTGTTATCATTAGACTTTGACATTATATGAGACTTTTTTATTACTCTTGTTTGTTGTGTCTATAATTCTTGTATACTTGAGTTTGCCCATTGAAATGAGTTTCACTTCTCTTTCTTTTAATGTATGACATAATTCAATGAAGGAAGAGAATCTATTGAACTTAATAGATTCATGTAATGTTGGTAGAAGGCTATGTTTGTAGAGATATTGTAACTCTTGATCTACCATGGGGCTAGTTCATCTTAGCCAAGATGGTCTTATATCAAAGCACATAGTCTATGAGATGTTCATTTGATTTATATTTGTGTTATGCAATTTGTGCATAAGAGACCTTATCACTAATGTTGATACTAAAATGTGATAGGAATATGTCAGCTAAAGGATTGAATGCATTTATCGATTGATTTGGTAGAATATACAACCATTGTAAATCATAATCATTTAGACTTTGTAGAAATAGCTTGGTAAGTAGCTAGTCATTTGGTACATAATCCAAGCATGTTACATGAAAATCTCTCAAATGTGTCTCTGAATCACCCTTGCCATCATAAAGAGTAAGCGTAGGTTGAATAAATCCTTTTGTAAAGGGTGTAGAAGTAATGTGGCATGCCAATGGTGTATGCAAAAGATCAAAATAATACAAAGCCTACGTAGGTCTAGTGGCACCTTGCTCAAGATGTAGCACCTTGGATTGAAGAGATATTATCTCTTACACAAGGGCTACATCATCAAGAGATATGGATGTACTAATTGTAACTAGTGGAATAGAGGTAATTTGGGTTACTATAGAGGGTTTTTGAGACATAGTTGCCCCCATAGTGTCATTTTCAATTGGTTGTTTTATAGGACTGGAAAACTCAACTTGTTTAGCCTTTTTGATTTATATGAGAGATTGTAATATAAGAGTATGATCTTGAGGCTATTTCTTGAGTCTTTATCTAAAACTTTATAGGATCAAATATTTATTGATTATAATTTCATTATCAACAATGGGTGAAAGTGGATTAGTAGTCCAATGTGGTGGAGCATGAGCATTGGTGTGTACATCATCATTGGTATTTTCATATTTCTTAGTGTTTGAATCATTCTAATTAAAATTGGTGTAATATGGATGTGTAGAATCTGTAAATGGAGTCTAAACTAGTTGTTTATCCATAGTATATGGTCAATTTGAAGGAATCAGGGTGAATTTAGGAGGATTACCACTAAGTCTTGCTACACTTCATCTTGAAGGACAAGATGCAAGGAACTTAGGAGGCATAAGGAAAATAACTTGAATAATAGTAGAAAAGATTAAATTGATATAATCTAAAGAAGGAATAGGAATATGCATAGAAAGGATATAAAGCTTCCAAATATGTAAGGTGATACCTAAAGAAGCAAATTTGGAGCTAGTATAGGCAAATAGGGATTTTTCAAAAATATTTTTGCAAAATACTATGAATTTTTGAAATTGAATTTTTGAGCTAAGTATTCAAGAAAAAATTTAGAAATTTATGGGGAAATGCTTGATTTAATGGGACCTAGTAGATGCAACTAGGGTTTTAAAAAAATAAATTTTTGAAAATTACCATTGAATTTTGAAATTTGAAGTCAATTTATGATTTTAATATGCAACTAAAAATTTAGAAAATGATTGAAAAATTACTAGAAAATTACTAGGAGATAATTGATGCAACTAAAGTTTGAAATAAATTATTTTAAAATTTACTATAAAATTTTAAAATTTGAGAGGAAGTTCTAATTTTAATATTCAAGAAAAAATTCATAAATTAATGGGAAAAAATTAGCTAGGAATTTACCTTTGGGTTTTTAGGGTTTTAATGTAAAATTTGAAGTCAAGTTCACCAAATGATTTATTACTTTTGGGAAATTAGATGTTTAATTCCTAAATAATAAATAAGTCTAAGTAGATAAAATTAGTAAATAATATGTAATAAATAAGCTACTGATTTGTGAAATTTAACTATAATTAGGTATTTTTTAAAATAGTAATGAGAGAGAGAAAATCAAACCTATTTGATTTTGTGCTATTTTGACTGAGATAAGGTCTGGAAATCTATGTGTAGGCTTGGGAGACTATCATAAATAAGAATATAGAGTTTGTTTTTTGATTGGATAGGACCACCAAAAATAGGACACCCTATTTTCCAATGTTATAGTCTTGGTCTTGCCACTATTGTCCAAACGACTCATAGAGATTTAATCTTTTTGGGTTTTGTTTATAGCATCTGTGTGAGCTTATGTACCAAATTTTAGATCCTTTCTATCAATACAAATCCCTATTGATTTGATTTTTTGTGTGATTGTGTCTTCTATGTAATTAAATGGAACTTTCGCAAATAGGGAAAAAGGGTTAGTGTGTAAAGGATACACTAGATGCACTTTACTCCATATGTGTGTGCATGATACCTACATACTAATACTCTAAGTAAGGATCAAGCTATATGTATTTCTCCCATTGAAGTGTTTGGTGCAGTAGTGTGATGAAAATGCAAGTAAATGCAAAATTGAGTGTGGAATGACTAGGGACTAGTATAAAGGTTTGATTAAGCTTTAAATACTATTGGATGGTTGTATGCAAAGAATAGGAAAGAGTGTATCAGAGTTGTTTCCAGAATCTGGATAATGTGAGTGCAATGGAGACATGATCACACAAGTTGAAGCAAGTGCACACCACATAGATGCTAAAGCAATTTTAAAATAACACAAAAAGATAAATTACATAAGACAAAATGGAGAAAACCAAAATCTGATTAACATGAGATGGCCAAAGTGAGGACTACAAATAGGAGAGTATGTAAGTAACTCCTCCACAAAAGATGGACAAGGCACCCCAAGAATAGACTGTAACTCCTCCATGAAAGGTGGTGACAAGGTGCTAATAATAGAGAATTAACTTCCATCAAGGGAGTTATGTATGACATCCTTATGAGACCTATGACACATCTATGACACGCACTTCCACATAAGCTAGCCTATCCCACAAATGTAGGAAAACTCCATGTATGCACAAGAAATACAATTTCCCTAATTAATAAATAGGGAAAAATAAAAACTTACAATAATACCCCCCCATAAGCACAGCTTAGGTAGGTAGTGTGGAAATATAAAATGGGTCCCGGCAACTAGGCCTGATGAGGTACCCATGTACAAATGCAATCTCCCATAAGATAGAGAAAAGGAGAAAACCCATAGGAAAAAACTCCCCCCCCAAAAAAGAGACATAAAAGAAAAGAAGAGGCTAGAAGGCCCCCCTGAAGATGATTTTATTGTAGATGTGGACCACACCCCAAGAAGAGCTCATAGATGAATGAACTTGCTCTCGGTGAAAGGTTTGGTGAAGATGTCTGCAACCTGCTCCAAGACTGGCAAAATATCAAGTCAATGACCTAACTATGAATAAGCTCTTAAATGAAATGCATGTGAATCTCTATGTGTTTGGTCTATTGGTGTTGAACTAGATTCCTACAAATTTGAATGGTACTCTGGTTATCATAATAAATGAAGGTGGGCTGCCTAATAGGAATGCCAAACTTAGAAAGAATCCCCTAAATCCAAATAGCCTTAGTAGCTACATTAACAACTCCCCTGTACTCTGCCTCTATGGATGATATAGCAATAGTATTCTTCTTCTTGATAGACCAACTGATAGGACCAAAACTTAGAGAGAATCTGTAACCAGAAGTGGACTTGCGAGTCTGTGAATCACCAGCCTAGTCTGAATCTGTATATCCAACCAAGTCAACCTTTATGCCAAATCTATAATGAATAATGTATCTATGTGAACCCTATCTATAGTGCAAGATCCTCTTAGCTACTTTCCAATATAACTCATGAGGTTCCTGCATGAATTTGGAGACAAGTCCCACTGTATATGATATGTCAAGCCTGGTGTGAGTCAAGTAGATGAAACTACCAATAAGTTGTCAATACCGAGTGGCATCAACCAAAGGTGAAGAACAATCAGCCTTAAGCTTGACTCCTGATAGAAAGGGAGTCAAAGATGGCTTGTAATCAACCATGTGAAACTAAGCCAATAAGTCAAGAGTATACTTAGGCTATGCAAGAAAAATCCTTGAATCTGACTATGAGATCTTGATGCCAAGGAACTAGTGCAACAAACCCAAGTCTGTCATGTCAAATCTATCCTAAAGAGATGCCTTCATTGCTGCAATAGCCGATGAAGAACTCTTGGTGACCAAAAGTTCATCAACATATAAAACCAAAATCAAGAGCGAATCATCCTGCTACAAGAAGTAGACATTGGGATCAAAATGGCACCTAGTGAAACCCATTGTGAGAAGGAAGGAATCCATCTTGGCATACCAAGCTCAAGGGGCATGTTTGAGGCCATAGATAGATTTCCTAAGTCTGCATACTAAAGAAGAATCCTAAACAAATCTTGGTAGTTGCTCCATGTAGATCTCCTCCTCTAGGTCTTCATGAAGAAAGGCACTCTTCACATCCATCTATGCAAATCCCAACCATGTGCTATGGCAATAGCCAAGGTGAGTCGGATAGAAGTCATCTTTGCAATGGGTGCAAAGGTCTCTAAGTAATCAATGCCTACCACCTGTGAAAAACCCTTGGTGACCAATTGCACCTTGTACTTATTGATTGACCCATCTGCTGCAAACTTGGTCTGATATATCCACCTACATCAAACCATCTTTCTTCCCTTAGGAAGTGAAGTCAAATCCCAAGTGTGATTTTTGATTAAGGAAGAATATTCTTCCTCCATAGCATTATCCCACTCAGGTACCCCTGATGCCTCTTAAAAAGTCTATGGATTTGAAACTATAGTACAGAAGGCATGTGGATCTCTCTGAAAATCCCCCTTAGTATGTTTTTCATCTGTGGGATCTCCTGCCCAAGTGTTAGCACTCTCAAGTGTTTGTCTGACCCAAAGTGGCCCAAAAGTGGGTGAGTCAAGTGCTAACTCCTCATCCTCTGACTAACTAGAGGTGGATGACTCTGCATCACTATCCTCACTATCTAAACTCGAAGAAGAAGAAGATGTCTCTGGCTCAAGAACTTCTTATGGCTAATCTGAATCTGATGAGGAATCATCATGAAGAAGTAGATATGATGAAAGATAAGAATTATTAAGTGTTGAGTCTCTAGGACTCTGCTAAAAATGGACACTTCTCTCGATGAACAACTCATGAGTGACTAGATCTAGAAGGTGATATCCCTTAATACCATTTGAATATCCTACAAAGATGCAAGGGTTGGATTGTCGTTCCATAGCTTTGTGTTTCTTCTTCATAATGTGGGCCATGGTTGGGGATTCAAAAACCCAGAGGTGCTCAACATTAGGTTTCCTTTTATGCCAAGCTTCAAAGGGTGTTATCCCTTTTAAAGCTTTTTGAGGAACCCTGTTTTGAATGTAGCAAGCACAATTGATGGCTTCAGCCCAGTAATGTGGTGCTAAGGATTTGGAGTGAATCATACAGCTACCCATCTCTTTTAAGAACCTATTCTTGCATTCTACAACCCTGTTCTATGAAGGACTATAAGTGACTATGCACTGCAAATCAATCCCCTCTATAGTGCAAAATTGCTCAAACCTAATGCTGACATACTCCCCTCCATTATCAATTCGAAGGACCTTGATGGATTTCTCAGTCTGTTTCTCAATAAGAGCCTTAAAGTCTAGAAAATTTTCAAACACTTCAGACTTTTGTTTGAGAAAATATATCCAAGTGTACCTATAGAAATCATCAATGAAAGTGAGGATGTACTTGGCCCTTATGAAAGATGGTTTGGGAAAGGGTCTCGATACATCACTTTGGACTAACTCCAAAGTTTGTGAATCCCTCCAAGCTTTGCCTTTGTCAAATTTTGCTTCAGGATGCTTCCCAAGGGAGCACCCCTCACAAATTCCTTTTGAGAATTGGACACGAGGCAAGCCAATGACCATGTCATTTTTGCAAAGTTTCTCAAGATAGCGGTAGTTAAGGTGGCCAAACCGCTCATGCCACATTTTTATAACTCTATTTGAATGAGTCAGTAATGTTGTTGGAGAAGAATATAATGCAAAATGTGAGAAGGTGTATAACCTAGCTTGGTGATTTTTCCTACCCACTGCCATTGTAGTATCACTATGCAACTCCTTGATAGCCACTAAATCTGGTGAAAACTCAGCTCTCATGCCCTAACCAATGTCAGTGATTTGGTATAATGATAAGAGATTGGTTAAAAGAGAAGGAACACTTAGAAAATTATTGAATGTTCCTCCTCCCATTTCAACTAACCCTCTCCTTGCAACAGAAACTAATGTGGCATCACCCAAACTAATTGAAGTCATGCTACAAGACTCTAAAGATGAAAACTCAACTAGTGAAGAGCCCATGTGGTGAGAAGCACCTGAGTTGATGACCATGAAGATGTAGAAGCTTTTGTAGCTACAAGGGCCTTCCCCTTTTCTTTCTCCTTACCCTTGCCTTTTGCCTTGGTAGAATCTTGGGTAGATGAATTCTGCTTGATGGACTCAGGAACACCTATGTTGTTCTTCTCTAGAAGATGAGTTAGGTGATCTATTTGTTTCTTCATGCATTTGTGTTCATCATGACCTATCTTTTTAAAATAGGCACACTTAACCTTCTCCTTCTTAGGTTTAGCATTGGAAGAGGAAGTCTCAGTGTTGTTTTTGGCAGGATTGGTGTTTTCTTTCTTCTTCTCTTGGTCCTTGTTCTTTTTCTTCTTCTCCTTTGTTGAAGTCTTATCTTTACCATTTTCAGCTATCAAAGCTTGAGGTTGAGTAGACTTCATTGTTCCCATTTGAATTAGCTTATATTTCTCCCTAGTCAAGTTGGCAATGAATGAATCCAAAGAAGGCATTTTCCATGTAGTGCCAAGGGCAGTTTTTGTGGCATGGAAAGTGGAGACAAAGACTGAATAGCTTGGACCCAAATTTGCAAGAATAGAAAGTATGAGTTGATCATATTTCTTCTCTATCCCACATTCTTTCAATTACAATCTAAGGGCCTTAAACTTAGTGAAGAAGTCCTATAGGGTGTCAAAGTTGATAGGACTTAGACTTATGAGTTCATTTTCGAGCTCATGACTCTCATCTCATCAAGCTTCCCAAATAACTTTTCTAAGGTGTCTCATATGTCATTGGGAGTCTGAGAGGATTCTAAATGGAAGAGAAGTTTTGGAGACACAAACAAGCTCAGTAATCCATAGGCTTCATCACTACGGTTGTACCACTTAACTTTTTCAGCATCAGTGTTGGGTTCTACTTCAGTACCCATGGTGATCCTATACAGCCCTTTGCTTCTAAGAATGATTGGCATTTTAACCTTCCATTCATGATAGTTGAAGGGTGTTAGGGGTTTAAGTTGAAAATAATCCATTTTTTAGCTTAATTTAGGTGAAGTTGTGTTGATTTCAAGTTGTGAATTTATGCAAAAAAGAGAATGAAAGCAAAGATTTGCAAGTTGTGGAAATCAATCACACCCCCCCCAAAATATTGAGCCCCCAAAAATATGCAAGTGCACACTTAAAAGACATCAGACTTAGCCGAGAATGTGTTATAGAGCAATCAGTGCAAGACTAAAGTAAATAGGACATCGGACTCAGCCGAAAATGCGTCTCAAGAGACCCAAATTTTTGGCACTTTATATACTAGTGCATTTTTGAAAAATAACAAGCCTACACTATGGATAATTGAATTACAAACACTTTTTCAAAAAATGGCACCAAAATCTGAGCTACCGTTTGCAAGATATTAAAGGTTCAATTTTCTCGTAAACTAGTGTTTTTGCAAAAAAAATACTAAAACATTAAAAAAATGCCTATTTTGAGAGAGAAAGTGGCCTTCCAACCACTCATTGGATTCGGCATGAAATGAGGAATCCAAAAGAGGTTTTTGTGAGGGGGAATTGGCCTCTTGCTAACCCGGGCCTCACCCTTCGTCTTCGACAGGCGAAGATACAAGTTTTAATTGAAAACCCCAAAATTACAAAACTGTCTATAAAACTGAATATTCAGTCAAATTCACTGATTTTTGTTTTATTAAGTCAATTTTAACTAAAAAAATTGAAGCATAAATAGAATTGAACTACTGGCCAAGCATTTAAGTGTCCACATGGGACGCCAAGGAAGGGGTGCCCAAAAGGGCACAGTCCAAATTTTAACAGTAGAAAAGACAAAAAAATGAATGTGCAATTTTGTTGGACATATCGTATAGCCTGCTTGGCACCTTGTTGGGAAAGAAAAGAGTGTGGCTTGGACAGAGGCTGAAGCCATTTTAGAAGTTGGCACAGAAGCTTGTTGTTTTAGACGCCGTATAGCCTGTTTTGGATGTCGTACAAAGAATGGCATGGCAGAAGTGAAGGATGTTGAAGTTGGCACAGACCAGAAGTGTTTGTCACAGAACGAACCTTCAGACTTGTGCACCGTATGGCCTTCTACTCCTGGAACTGAGTTGACTACTGACCAGAATGTAGAAGCTTGGCACAGCTGAAGGTTGGCGTAGAATGCAGAAGCTTGGTGTGGACTGTAGCAGAAAGTATGATCTACCAGATAAGTGTTGATCCTCCTTCTACTGATCCACACAACAATGGTGCCCAAGAACATAACCAACACCTGAAGTGAAGATAGCCAAGACATCCAAAGGCCAAGGATTTCCAAGGAAACTAACCAGAAATGATATTTTTTTTATTTTAGATCAAATCTAGAAAATAAAAAAACAAAGAGAACTCCACTCCTCTTGATTTCAAAATGAACTAAAAACATAACCAGACACACGATTACCATTCTTGCTCTGATACCATATCGGAGTTGTTGCCAGAATCCAGATAATGCGAGTGTAATGGAGACGTGAGCACACAAATTGAAGCAAGTGCACACCACATAGATGCTAAAGCAATTTGAAAATAACACAAGAATATAAATTGCACAAGACAAAATGGATAAAATCAAAATCTAATTAACATGATATGGCCAAAGTGAGGACTACAAATAGGAGAGTACGTAAGTAACTCCTCCACAAAAGGTGGACAAGGCACCCCAAGAATAGACTGTAACTCCTCCATGAAAGGTGGTGACAAGGTGCTAAGAATAGAGAAGTAACTCCCATCAAGGGAGTTACTTATGACACCTATGACACATCTATGACACACACCTCCACATAAGCTAGCCTATCCCACAAATGTAGGAAAACTCCATGTATGCACAAGAAATACAATATCCCTAATTAATAAATAGGGAAAAATAAAAACCTACACTAATAGAGTGCTTGAGTAGTCTCACTTGTATTCTTGTTTCTCTCTTGTAAATGGGTGCCAACCCTTCTAAATGGATTTTGAATGGCCTTTTATAGGGGATTTAAGTATCATGAGTTAAATGAATTCACATTAGGCCAACATGAATTAGGATAAGGATCCAGAATAAAATGACTGTTAGAAGTCAAAATACACTTGGATAATAGTGCCAAAAATAGGATAACTTCACTCTCAGCATTGTAGTCCAAGTTTGGGTGTTGTTGTCCAGGGAGAAGGAGACCTGAAGGGATGGATTTTTCATAGAAAGAGTAGCTTGGATTAGCATGGGTTTAGTTTTTAAGGTTATAAATTATTTGGAAACTATGAAAACATGCCTCAGATGTTCATGAGAGCAAGCAAGATGGACCTATGGATTAGGTGTCATTAGCCACACTCAAGTTACCAAATTTTGTATTTTATATGACTACATTATTATAATAATAGCATATAAATGACTATATTATGATCAAATGTTATTTAGTTAATTATATTATTTGATTTCACACTCTATTTCATAGGTGTTTGAAAAAATAAGAGCACATTATTGAATTGAAAAATTAAATATGTTTTTCACCTAAGCATTTTATTCTATGTTATTTGTTAATACACACTCTAGAATAATAAGTGCGTCTATTGAATATGAGATAAATAATGGTGTAATGGATTAAAAACACTTTGACTTGATAAAGAAAAATATTGAATTAAAAAACACGTGTTTCCTCAAAATAAAATATTGTTCTTTTCGTACACCAATTGAGCTACATGTGTTTATCAAATCAAAGTATGATGTTAAATTAAGAAACACATTATATTTTTCACCAAAACATATTACTCTATGTTCTCTTTTCATACACCCTCTACTATGTAGAGGTTTGTTAAAGACAAAGTATAACATTGAACTGAGAAACACTCCAACCATACATGGACTATTCCATAATGAATTACTAAATATCATTATTAGAGTGAGTTTGACAAATCAAGGTCTTAGTTTTGAGAGATTAGAGTAATGAAGGTTGTTTTTTGGTAATGGGAAAACAATTGACTCTCATTTATCATTATTATGTGTTTCTAGATCATTATTAAATTGAATTTCATACAAATCCCTAATGAGGAGTAACATGAAGAATGAAAGACAATTAGTTGGTATGTGCAACAATCAACCCTCTTATTTCATTATTTTATGTTTGTATTATTTTATTATATAAATTTGAAAAATAAAGGACATTTTAAGGAATAATAAGAGTAATGATGACTTATTTAGGATTATGTTCACATGATTGACCCCTATTTTTTATTAGTAAAAAATCAATCGATGTTTTATTGAAAAGGGGTTGATTATCACCAATGATGAATTATTAGGGTCAATTGTTTATGTGTAATGTTATAAATATTATCATTGATGCCAAAAGTCTTGCATTATTGGTGATAAAGGCCCCATAGAATTTAATGGTTTTTTTAATATTCATATCTTGGCTAATATGTGTTGATATTTATTTAATATTAACAAATATATTTTTGGTTGCATATAAGTCAAAAGAGGGCCCATGGAGAAGTCAAAGAGTCACAGGGTAAAGATAGAGAGGAATGGGATGCATTTTCCTATGAAGAGTCATCTTGAGGAATTCCAAGAGTCACCAAGTGAAAATAAAAGAGGGTATGTCACATTTTTCCATGAAGAGACACTTTCAGGAATACGAAAAGTCACCAAGATAAAGACAAAAGAGGAAAGGATGTTTTTTCTTATGAAGGGTCACCATGTAAATTTTCAAATGCAAGGATATGAAGGGTCATGCAAGTTTGGTGCCATTTTCCATGAGTATTGAAGTGTCATAAAGGGTGAATGTTAAAGGTCATTTGGAAAACTATAAATAAAGGCTTGAGAAGCCATTTGTAATATGTAAGAGAGTGAATGGTTTTTTAATTATTTTATATAAGAACAGAGGAGAGAAAAGTAGGAGATATTGTAGAGTTCTATCATTTTTTGAGTAAGCAACATTGAGAGAAAGTTATATTTTATACACAAGAGGGTTTGGTGCTCCTGTGCATTGGTGTTCACCAATCTTTGTAAGGGTTTGGTGCTCATATGGGTTGGTGCTCACAAAAATTTAATGTGTTGGTGCTCAGCAAAGGGGTTGGTGTTCCTACAAGTTGGTGCTTGAAAACTTTGTAATTTGAGTTGGTGCTCATTCATATACTTGAGATTATTTTCTGTGTTTTTTTCTACTTTAGGTTTCCACATAAATCTAGTGTCTCTATCTCTCTTATGTGGTGCATGTTATTATTTTAGTCTTATTTCATATCTTGAATGTGTGATTAAGTGGTTAAATAAAAGAAATCAAATTAAGTAAAAGATATATAATATATTGATTCACCCCCCCTCTCAGTATATTTTGTGTTTAATAATTGGTATCAGAGTAGGTTCCTTTTGAAAAAAAATTATAGCTTGAAGGTAGATTGGGGAAAGCACGATGGCTAGATCACATGAAGGTTTTTTTTAAAATAAAGAACCTTTGTTTGATGGGGAAAATTATATTTTTTGGATCATAAGGATGAGGACTTATTTGATGGCCCTTGGATTCCACATTTGGCAAGTAGTGGTGGAGGAATATGAAGAGTCATAGACACTTGTAACTACACTAGGCAAGTGAAAATAATGTTAAATCTTTAAATTCTATTTTATGTGGTTTATGTGAATCAAAATTTGTTAAATTTATACAATGTAAATCTGTTCATAAAACTTGGGCAAAGATTAAGAATATTTACAAAGGTGATGGAAAGGTTTTGCAAGCTAAGCTTCATATTTTTAGAAGACATTTTGAGAGTTTAAAGATGGAAGAAGAAGAAAATATAGCAAGTTACCTTTTACAGGTTGATCAAATAGTTAATCAGATTCAAGGTCTTGGAGAAAAGTTAGAAGAATCAATCATGGTACAAAAAGTTTTGAGATCTCTACCATTGAGATATCATGTAAAAGTTTTGGCAATTGAAGAGATGAAGAATTTAGCCAAGTTAAAGATGGATGAGCTACATGGTATTCTTATGACATATGAGATGTATACAAAACAAGAGAAAACCTCAAAGAGAGAAGCTACTTTCAAGACCTCAAAGAGAGTGAAGGCTAAGATTCAAGAATCAAGTGACAGTTCTAGTGATGATGAAGATGACAATGGAGCTCTATTCATTCACAAGCCAAAAAAGGGCACAGGTAAATATCAAGGAAAATTACCTTTTAAATGTTTTAATTGTGAAAAGAGTGGAAATTTTGTAGCTAAGTGCCTAGATAAGGGTAATGGTGATAATGAAGAAGGAAAGTCTACATAAAATAAGAATTTTAGAGGAAAATCTAAGAAGGGATTCGAGAAGAAGAGTTTGTATTCTAAAGATCCTAGCTCAGTTGAAGATAGTGGAGTTAGTGATTCAGAAGAAGAAGATATTTTATTCATGGCCATACATAAAGATGCCTTTATAAACAAAAGTATAGATGATCAAGAAGAAGAACAAGATGAAGCTAAAGTGAATCTAGAAGGAGAACTCATTTGTGCCTTAGAAGAGTTAAAATCTCTTGAGAAAAAGAATCAAATATTGAAGCTCCATATCGAGAAAAATGAAAAGGAGTCAAAAGAAAAAATTGAAGATCTACAAACACACTTTGAAGAAGCCAAAAAGAATAAAAAATATCTAACGACACAGTTTCAAATAGTAAGTGAAGAATGTGAAAGGTATGTTATTGAAATTACTTATTTAAAAGTAAATCTTGAGAAAATAAATAAAGCAATCAATGATAGAGCAGCTAATGATTCAAAATTTGAGAAGATCACTAATATGTTAAAAAATATATTAGAATGTTAAATATCAATGTTAGATAAGACAGGTATCAGATTTTAAAAAGAGAAAGGGGAGGCCACTACTTTCATAGACAAGGTTAACATAGAAAAAGGAAAGAGTTATGTTGAAGATCTTACAAAAGATGAAATAAAAAGGGAAGAAGTTAATAATATAGAGGACATCTCAAACAAAAAAGGATCGAAGGAATAGAGCTATAAAAGGCAATCAGGTCAGAGATACACAAACAGGTCCTAATTTTATAGTTACTATTTTTATTGTAATAGATATGGTCATAAGAAAATAGAATGTCAAAAAAGGGATAAAAATTTTAGAAATAAGGAGAAGGAAACTCATGTAGAGTCAAGCAGAAGCCACAACTCTTTTGTTCTTCTATTAGGCTTCAATGAAGAGGTCATAATATGTTACAAGTGCAATAACTTTAGACACATAGATTGGTATTGTAGAAGCATGTTCGAGTCAGACAAGAAGGACCAAAGTTTCAAGACTCCATTCATCAAGAAGAAAGTTTAGACATGTTCATGGAAGAAGAAAAAACCTAAAAAATCTATATTGGTACAAACAACTTTGCATGCAATAAATGAAGAAAATCCATGCTTCATTGATAGTGGATGTTCAAGGCACATGATAGGAGATAAGAGAAAGTTCATAACCTTGAATAAGATCAATGGTGGCACAGTGAAATTTGAAGATAATACTACTACCAAAATTATGAAAAAAGGTACACTAAGTTTGGATAATGGTAGAACTAAAACTAAAAATATTTTGTATGTAGGTCTTAAGTATAATATTTTGAGTGCAAGTCAAATGTGTGATCAAGGTAAAACACTAAAATTTATGTAGAAGGTTATTAAATTAAGAGAAAATATTCAGATGTGTTGGTTACAGATACTCAAATAATAGGCAATAATTTGTATATGTTATCAAACATCAAAGGTCAAGGATGTTATTTGAGTTAGATTGAAGAAAGTTGGCTATGGCATAAGATAATGGGATACTTAAATTTTGAAAATCTTGTCAACATCAACAAGAACCAAGCAATCATAAATTTTCCAAATATTACAAAGCCATCTAACACGCTTTGTAACCCTTGTCAGCATGGGAAGTAGGTAAGAAGGCAGTTCAAAACAAAAGAATACTCGACCACTCAGATGTTAGAGCTTGTTCACACTTATTTGTGTGGACTTATGAGAATTCAAAGTACTCAAGGTGAGAAATATTTCTTATTGCTTATTGATTATTTTTCATGTATGACTTGGGTAATATTTTTAAAGAAAAAATTAGAAGCTTTCGGACATTTCAAAGCATTAGTTGAGAATGAAATCGGTTTAAATATTAAGTGCCTAAGATTAGATCTAGGAGGGTAATTCATGTCAAATCAGTTTATTGAGTTTTGTGAAGACCATGGAATAAAGAGACATTATTTAGTAGCCAAAACTCCATGATAAAATGGAATAGTTGAAAAAAAAAATAGAACAATTCAGGAGATGGTGAGGACAATGCTAAATGAATCCAAGATACCAAATAAATATTAGAGAGAGGTAGTTGGTACAATAGTGTATATTTAGAATAGAGAATTATTAAGAGTCAACAATGACAAGACTCCTTATGAGCTATGAAAAGACAAAACAATTACAGTTGTTTATTTTAGAGTTTTTAGTAGCAGAAGCTTTATAAAGAGAACCAATGAAAAATTGGGTAAGTTTAAATCTAGAGCAAATGAAGGTATATTTCTTAGTTATTCTTGCAAAAGTAAAGATTATAATTTTTTTAACAAAAAAACAAAGAAAATAGTTGAAAGTGTAAGTGTCAGGATAAAAGAAGATGGATCACAAAGAATTGGTGATCCAATAGACATTCCTAAAATCATTGAAGAGTCAAATGAAGATGCGAAGAAGGAGAAAAAGGACACCAAAACCCCATCAAAATATGTCTAGAGAAATTATAATGAAAGTGACATCATCAAGGACATAAATGAATGAATTTGCACTAGAAGAATGATGGTAAGTGAATCTGATAATTTATCTTTGTTATCCAAAATTTAGCTTAGAACTTTTTCAGAAGCTAGACATGATAAGCATTGGGTTAAGGCAATGGATGAAGAATTAAATTAGATAGAAAAGAATGATACTTGAGAATTAGTGCCTAGACCAAAAGATCATAATGTGATAGGAATAAAATGGGTTTATAGAAATAAGTTGAATGAAAATAGAGAAGTGACTAGGAATAAAAAAATATTAGTATGTACGGGATATGCTTAGATTGAGGGAATATATTTTGAAGAAACTTTTGCACCAGTGGAAAGGATAGATGCTTTTAGAATGTTTCTTGCATATGCAATGTTTAAAATTTTTATAGTATTTTTGATGGATGTCAAATCTGCCTTCCTAAATGAGAATCTAGAAGAAGAGGTCTACATTAAGTAGCCTAAGGGATTTATTCTCTCAAGTGTTAGTAGCCATGTATGTAGATGAAGGAATCACTATATGGATTGAAATAAGCTCCCAAAGCTTGGTATGCAAGACTTGATAAGTATTCACAGGATCAAGGTTGCAAGAGAGGATTTGTTGGCAATAATCTCTACATCAAAATAGAAGGAGAGCATCAATTTATTTTTGTGGTATATGTTGATGAAATCATTTTTTCAGGAAACATTGAAAAGATGACAAAATTTTTTTTGATAATGTGCAAAAATAATTTGAGATGTCTATGTTTAGAGAATTGTCATTTTTATTAAGATTGAAAATACTTTAGTTAGATAAAAGAATTTTCATATCTCAAAGTAAATATGCCAAGGTAATGTTGAAAAAATTTGGTTTTGAGGATTGTGCACTAGTTGGCGCACTAATGAGTACAGGAAATAAGGTGAGAAAAGATGAAGATTCACCTATTGCAGATCAATCTTTGTATAGATCTATGATTGGTAGTCTTTTATATTTGATAGCATTGAGGCTAGACATCATGCATGTAGTAGGTATGGTTGCAAGATATTAGTTGACTCCAAAATATAGTCATGTTCAATTGGTGAAGAGAATATTTAGATATATCAAGGGGGCATTGGATTATGGATTATGGTATCCCATAGGCATAGATTTCACTTTGGTTGGTTATATATATTTAGATTGGTTAGGTTGATTGGATGACAAAAAGAGTACAAGTGGAGGAGATTTCTTCCTCAGTGATAGCTTAGTATCATGGCTAAGCAAAAATCAAAATTTAGTATCACTTTCTACAGCTGAAGTAAAATATATTTTAGTGGTATTGTGTTGTACTCAAGTGCTTTGGATGAAGCAAACTTTGGAAGATATCAAGGTAAAATATGATGAACCTATTTCTATTTTTTATAACAACATAAGTGTTATTAATATTTATAAGAATCTAGTGATGCATTTAAGAGCAAAACATATTCCTATTAGATATCACTTCTTGAAAGAGTAAGTTACAGATCAATAGGTTAAGATGGAATATATCAGTACTATAGAGTAGATTGTAGATATTTTCACAAAGGCACTACCAAAAGACACATTTGAGTATCTATAAAAGAATTTGAGAGTAATTTATTTTACTTCCTTTCATTAAGGATCAGTATCAATTGAGGGGGAGCTCAGTGTTAGCTCCAGGAAAGGCCCTTTGTTATTGATGTCAAAGGAGGAGAAGAACATAAATAGGTACATGTTGCTAAAGTAAGGGGGAGTTACTGTATATTTTTTAGATGGTAGTATGTGTAGGTTTTAAGATATGGTAGTTTCAGTTTGAGGTTTCCATCCATGACAAAGAGGGAGATTGTTGTAAATATTGTCATTGATGTTAAAGGTCTTACATTATTGGTGATAAAGGCCCCATAAAATTTAATGGTGTTTTTAATATTCATATCTTGGCTAACATATGTTGATATTTATTTAATATTAACAAATATATTCTTGGTTGCATATAAGTCGAAAGAGGGCCCATGGAGAAGTCAAAGAGTCACATGGTAAAGACAAAAGAGGAATGGGATGCATTTCCCATAAAGAGTCATCTTGAGGAATTCCAAGAGTCACCAAGTGAAGACAAAAGAGGGTATGGTGCATTTTTCCATGAAAGGACACTTTGACGAATATGAAAAGTCACCAAAATAAAGACAAAAGAGGAAAGGATGCTTTTGCTTATGAAGGGTCACCATGTGACTTTTCAAATGCAAGGATATGAAGGGTCATGCAAGTTTGGTGCCATTTTCCATGAGGATTGAAGGGCCATAAAGGGTGAATGGCAAAGGTCATTTAGAAAGATATAAATAAAGGCTTGAGAAGTCATTTATAATATTTAAGAGAGTGCATGGTTTTGTAATTGTCTTATATAATAAAAAATGAGAGAAAATTAGGAGATATTGTAGAGTTCTATCATTTGTTGAGTAAGAAAAATTGAGAGATAGTTTTGTTTTATACACAAGAGGGCTTACTGCTCCTGTGGGTTGGTGCTCACAAATAGTTGTTGTGTTGATGTTCAGCAAAGGGGTTGGTGCTCCTACAAGTTGGTGATTGTGAACTTTGTTATTTGATTTGGTGCTCATTCATATACTTGAGATTGTTCTTCATGGTTTTTCCCACTTTGGGTTTCCATGTAAAAATCTAGTGTCTCTTTCTCTCTCTCTTGTGTGGTGCATGTTATTGTTTCAGTCTTATTGCATATCTTGAATGTGTTATTAAGGTTTTAAAGAAAATAAATCAGATTAAGTAAAAGATATATAATATATTGATTCACCCCTTGCTCTTAGTATATTTTGTGCATAACATGTAGCCAAAAATTAGTCTTCATTTCTCTTATCACATCTAATTAATGCTTTGGTTTATCTAATTCATAAAAAAAATAACTTTCATTAATCCTATCAATTTTTGTAATTATTGGTTGTAATTCCTAAAACCTTGAAATCCTAAATCATGAAATTTTTAAATCTTGAAATTTGGCACAGTCTAAATCTAAAGGTCATCTAAAATCTATCTTACTAGTTATAGCTGCTAGTTAGATATATAAAAACAAACTCCAACATCTTAAAAGTATCACATATTTGTCTTAATTATGCTTGATTAACATAAAAATTATTTGATTTTGGGCCAATTTCACTCTTAACTAACCTTAATTGATCATTATTGGTTTGTTTATTCTCTTCTATAACATCCCCATTTAGATGGTAGTATTTTTTGTTAAGTTGAATTATTTATTTTATTGTTCTATTATATTTGCCTTTGTGGTTGTCTATACCTTATTCAAATTTCCTGATGATAGTTGTTGATTAATTTTGGAACACCTTCAGTCATATCAAAACTACAAAGTATGTGATTAATGTTAAATAAATCTTATTCAATTATTCATTATCTTATTCATTAATGCTTGTGATTTAATCTAACATGTGAGTATTTTGTGTGTGAGATTTTATCTTGTTATGTGATTTAAAATTGAGGATTATTCATTGTGCCTTAACTATAGATGAATACGTATATCGATAAAGGTCAATAATAGGTTCATAAATTCAGGCTATCATGTTAACAACATTTAATGTTATGTCAATGAGCTATGAAACTGACTCTAAACATAACCATGAACATTTAAGGCAACGACCCAGTCTATGAGGAATAACCCAATTTGCATAATGGTATGTGATAGAAAGGTATTCATCTTGATAAGATCTGATTTGGTTTATAATAGTGTTGGAATAATCATAATAAGATTTGAGTAATAATTGCATTATTATGAGAGTTGATGCATACTTGACTTCATGGTTTGTTGGGGGTCTTCTACCACCTAACTTTGATTGTGAGTTTTGGGCATTATTAAAATAGTTTGAAATGTTGTCTTTTTTATTTTAATGAATTGATACATTATTTGGTTATAATTGGTCTTGGCATAGTTTACTTTTTGATTAAAAGAGAATTGTTTTACCTTAAAATTATGTTTGGTTTTTATTTTAATTAAAATGTGGAAAAGTCACCATGGGAACTTAGGGCTCCATATAGGTAAAACACCATAACTTTGATCTAAATGTAAAATATAAAGGGAAATGGGGTCCTTTTTGGAACCACATAGACCTGACCCAAAAAATTGCATTATGATTAATAAAAATCTTGGTTCTACTTGGGCACACAAATTGAAACTAACCTAACATGGGGGTTTAGTGTCAATTGGGTGGAGTAAGGTTGGGGTTAGGGTTGGTAACTTATTGTTTAATTTTCATTTTAAATCATACTTGGGTATGGATGACACGATGAGGTTCTGGATGGTGAATCCATGCAAAAATTCTACCATAATTCATGAATAACACTAAAGTTGGTTCATCCTCCTTGTAGATTCCATATTGGCTTGCTAGTAAGTGTGAGTGGCTATCAAAAAATTATTTTACTTCACTATATATCAAGTATATTTGCATACAACATGGGGAAAAAAATAAATTAAAATATATCTATATTTTCTTTACATTAATGATAGTAATTAGTAGCTGATTGATAGATCTAACCTGTTGTATGGTTTTATGCCAAGATTCAAGGGTTTCATTACTAAGTCGATGAATATTTTATCATGGCCATGGGTAGTAAAATGGGTTATTCTCAACTAAGAAAAAATAAGGAGAAAGGGGGGGGTGGTCGAGACATCCTCAAAACTTATGGAAATTGTTCTATGTAAGAGAAAAAACAAACCCAATATGTTAAAAACTTATGGGTTTTGCATTATATTACGTAACAAAAAAATATATGTGGTTCATTTAAAAATAGTCACATGTTGATAAATGACTTGTCCATTGTATTGATTGTGTGTATGTGGATAACGACTTTAACATTTTTAAATGATTGTATGTGTATTGATAATGAATGTAACATTTTGAAATAATTATATGTCTATTGATAATGACATTCACATTTTGATCTGGTTATGTGTGTACTTTGATGAATAACTATATTATTTTATAATGGTTGTTTAGAAAGATAAAAGGGTTTTCTTTATTTGAAATTTTACTCAATTTTACACTTCAAATGGTTGTGAATACTTGAAAATTGTTGTCTTTTATTATGGATGTACATAAATTTTATTTTGGAAAAAAATTTATGCATGGTCGTATATAAATTTAATTTGACAATTTTTATATGTAAAACTATGTATGATTGTGTATAAATTCAATTTGTCAATTTTAATATGTATGACTATGCATAAAATTGACTTGGCTATCTATGGTTGCGTATAAATGGCATATGGTTTTGAATTTTGGATGTGTATATGCCAAAACATTTTTACATATTAGCTAAGTTAGATGTAATAATGCATTGCATTGGTTGTACATATATGGACTATGATTATCTTTCTTTTACCATTATGCATAAGATGATTGTGGCTTGTGGAAGAAAAGGATTGTGGTTGCTTCTTTTACAAGTGGTTGTGTGCAAAAGATAAATGGTTAAATTTTGTTTATTCTAATTGTGTGAAAAAAAATTGACTATGGGAATAGTTTTTAGCTATGAGTAAGAAAATATTATTTGTATATTGATTATGATTATGTGCAGAATTTAAAGTTTTCTTCCAATGGGAGTTTAGCAAGAAGTTGTAAAAAGGGGTATTTGGTCATGCTTGGGCACATTAAAGTGTTTCCATTCTTGTAACTTGTGTTTTTTATTTCCATGTTTCAATAGTAACTACAAATGTGGTTTTATTTTGGAAACAATGAATTTATTGTGAATCTTAACTGTAATATGGATAACATTATTATTAATGTTTAACATTATGTGTTCATTAGTATACTACATAGTGGGTGTTAATTGAATATTCATATGTGATAATGATTTTTTGAATATAAATATATCCGTAAGTGGGTTATACCTTCACATTTAACATAAGATTGATTATTCATTAATTGATGCACAAGTAGCATTCGATGTGATGGATGACTGAATTCTATTTTGAAAGATGTCATGTTATGATCTATTGATTAGTTGTTTCAATGAGGTCATAACTATTAATATTTTTATATTTATCATATATTAATGTATTCATTACATCATGATAAAATCTGTTTTGAGATTTTGTTATGGAATATGGTATTAAAAAATATAATAATTGGTTAGAACTAGATATAATCATGCACGCTTCTTGTGTTGTAATTATTAAGATAGATTATGATCATTGTGAATTATTTTCATATAAATAGGCATGTGCATATTTTCATATGGTTTAATATAAAGTAATTCACATACCTAATTTGCATGATTTAACTGATTAGGTTGATGTATCTTGTTACTAAATTAAATTTATCTTATTAAATCATATATTAATGGATTTATGATATATGGATACTTAAATCATTAATTGTATATTTCACTTTGTGGCATTTATTACAAGATGTATTAAGGGTGTATTTATTTCATATTTTACTTGGTAATACATGATTTATTATTAGAGGGATTGATCTTTTACATATTTGGTCAATCGACTCATCAAGGTTGGCATGGGTACAAGAAGTAATTATGGTAGCATTACTTGGTAGCCCTCGATAAGTTGACTAGTCATTTAGAAGAAAAGCAAAGAGGTTAAAAATATGTTTTCATTATTATTTTTATGTGTTGCATAACTACAATAGGCCTTGATCCTAGTTATAGGTATGTATGGTATCCATGAGACATGGGCAAAGGTTTATTTTGATAGAGGGCTTCCCTACAGTTTGGTCTATGAGACAAAGAGTTCACTAGAACTCAAGTGTTTATTGATGACTTGTTTTCTAGTTGGGATTCATGTTTTAGGATTGTGTTTTATCTATAGAAGACTTAATAAGTACTAATTGTACTTTCTCTATGATGATATATGTAAATATGACTTTACAAAGTCTTATAATGACATGTTTAAATGTGATTTACACATTGATGTAACAAGATTATGTCGATATATATGTGTGTGTGAGTCTTTGTTACTCACACTTTGTGCACTTTGACTTATGGAAAATATAAGTTAGTATGTATTAATGATATTTATTATGTTGAGATGCAATTACTAGATAAATTAATGACATGGTAATATAAAATTAAGCAAATGTTTGTAAATTAAAATGAAGCTCATTAAGTGCAATCAAGAAACTAAATAAGTTAAATTAATAAAAAAAATTCAAAAATAATAACTCAAGGAGGGCCTTAATGTAGGGAATAATTTCTACATGCCCATGTTTTAAATTAAACCATAAAAGACTTATAAGTTCACTCCTTCAAATCTACTAACTATAAATCAATTTTAGCATAAAATTTAAAACCAGACCTAACAGTAAATTATCATGTTATAACTTGAGTTAGTGAAATTAAATAATTGTATTGTTAACTTGTTATAAATTATAAGAATATCAAGAGGACTCATGTCTATGATAATAACAAATGATGATAAGACTCTCTAAATGCAATGTCTCTAGTTGAGGGATAGCTTCCCTAATGAGAGTAGGAGTTAATGACTCTAAGATCTTTCAACAAGATCAATAAGAATTATTTACTTGTGCCCTAATTGGGTGAGGAAAAGCCTCTCTAATGTGTAAATAAACCAAATCATGGCCACACATTAATAGAAAACAACTAATGGATAACTATGGTTCAGTTGATCCTAATTGTAGGCTTACTAATGACAATCACTAGATGATTTATTCATGGTTTAAACCTTATCAATTGCTACAATGATAAATAATGTTAATCTATAAATTATTTACTTAATCGACTCACTTCATTATATATGCATGTGGAATAATCTTGCCTAAATTCTTTAAGTTGACTTGCGTAACATGTTGTGTGTAGTTTTAGTGGGGAAAAACAAAAAAAATGGGGCTTATTTTTGGGATCTACATCTTCTTAATGCAATAGTTGGTATTTTTTTAGTGAATCATAAACAAGTGATATTAATTAGTAACCACACACTTCATTGACCAACTTTGGGGCTATATTCAAAAACTTTACATACAATTATTGTTATTTGATGTTGATAAATCATTATTAGAGTGAATTTAAAAAACCAAGGTCCTAATTATGATTGATTGGAGTAATGAATGTTATTTTTGGTAATGTACACACAATTGACTCTTGTTTATCATTATTATGTGTTCATAAATAGTTATTAGATTGCATTTCACATAGTAAGGCCCTAATGTGGAGTGATATGAGGAATAATATATTTAATGATTATGCATAATGATTTATCCTCATTTTCAGAAGTTATTATATGACTATAGTTTTGTATTACACCAAATTTGACAAAATAAAGTCCTATTGAGGAGTGTTTCACCCTAATTTGGATTAATGTGTGAGATTAATCTATTTAAGATAGAAATTTGAAATTTAATTTAGATAAATAGATATGGAATTCAAGCATACATTTAAATTTAGAATACTGAGATTGATTCTTTTGATTTGACAAGGGCATATACTAAATATAGAAATGTAATAAAGAGATCACCATATTTAGCTTTTTTGGTTGATTGTTTGTCTTGGGAACAAGAATAATTATACATTTTGAATTTAAAAATAAATCATCCATAGATATGGTGGAATAATAAGGTTTCAAAAAAATTAATATGCCTATTTATAGTTAGGTATCATACACACCTCATTTTATTACTACAAATGCTCCATCACATACCTCACTTAATGCAAACTCTCTTAAGCAGATTATCACATAAATGCATGCCAAAATATTGAAATTAGAGCAAGGTGTCTTGAGAGATAGTATTTAAATGGATTCCCACACTTTAATTAATAATACTTTAACACCTTATATAACATTCTACCCATTACCAATAGGGTTTGTATCTCCTAATCTACCACTCTATGAAGGTAAAAATGATCTATAACATCTTCAATAATTTCATACAACATGATTGGATAATGCATATAATGACAAATTAGTAACCAATATTTTTACAAAAATTCTCAAATAATATGTTTTTTTATGGTTCTATGATCTTCCACTCCAATTATTTAAAGTATTCTAAACTTTGGTAGATCAGTTTTTAGCACACTTCTCTACCAACATTGGTGATAACTATCTTATGCACAAATTATGAAACTCAAGTAAGGGACCAATGAACCAATCAATTAATATATTATCTAATATAAAATTATGATAGTTATTATGAAAAATTATATGGTATACAAAGAGTTACAATATATCTTCCCACAAAGTTTGCTAGCACCACTTCATGAATCTATCATGTTCCATAAATTTAAATCTTTTGATGAGTTATGCCATATGGTCAAAGAGCCATAATTCAATATCATGGATTTGAGAAAAACTCAAATAGTTCCCAAATTTTTCATCTACTTCAAATACTAAGTGTTAAATTAAATTAAGCTACAAGGTCAAATTTTATGAAATCAAGAACAAAGCAAATGTAATAGTTAATGTAGTATTGGAACCAATAAAAAAGTTTTAGTTGAAAACTTTAACAAGGAAGTAATTTTCAAAATTACCATCATCTCCTCATGTATTATTATATAAATTAGTTTATTAAAATATCATATCTCTCCCTCCACCATTAGAGTTTTATATGGCCAAACCTCAACATAAGGGATTCAACAATAACACATATTGTGAGTATCACATATGTATTAAACACCCTAAAAATATGTGTTATAGGTTAAGGCATAAGATATAATATATTATTGATGAAATATTATTGATATAAGAACACCCATAAAGGAGGCTAGACCACAACAAATTGACAATGCAGAGTTAAAAATACTTAGTAATCCATTTCCAAATCATGGCACAACAAAAAATACAAATAATGCAAAGGTTCACCATGCTTATAATGTGCATTCTCTTCTTTCAACCTATGGAAATCTAACAAATGATATTATTGGTATATTTATAAGAATACCAACACCACATCATATGAACACATTTAATGAAAATCAAATTATTATTGATGATTCAAATAGAAATACACTCTTTATTCAGGTTATCTCAACAAATAATCAATACACGGTATCATGATTGATAATGGGTTAACTAAAAGTGCATGTACATTGGAACTTAGTCATACCCTTGGATATATAGAGCAATAATTAAAATTTACATCAAAATTATCCAAAACATTTGATGAACATACATAAAACACCCTTGGGCATATAAGGCTAACTCTTTAGGTTGGTCTAGTAACAATGGATACTCCATTTTTAGTCTTATCAAGGACACATGTCTTTAATATGTTATTTGGACACCCTTGGATATAAAACCTCTAAGTAGGGCCATCCATAATGCATTTATGGATTAAGTATATGCACTGCATTTAGGTGGTTAAATTTTTAGGAATTCAATATGAGTACCCTCTACAGTTAGTGGTAACTCCTACTCATCCCCCCACCACCACCACAGTTGGTTATTGCACTTATTTAAGAGAATACTACAATATAATTATTACACCTATTCAAAAGCACATTATAGAGACAATTACTACACCTATTCAAAATCATAGTGCAAAGATAATATTTTCACTTACATAAGATATTTATATATAATCAATTCAAATGAGAGTCGTACACCCTCCCAAAAAATAAGTTTCACATCAAAGAGTTACTCAAATTTGAAAGATATCTTCATCATCTACATTGCATATTAAGGTAGTACCTAAAATAGTTTAGTGTGTTCCATAATGAACACATGCAATGATATCTCCTCCTAATATACATTAGACTCCATTGAGTCTTGCACCTTCTAAAGTTACACATCTTATAAAATATACTATATGCAGTGATTAAGATAATTATGTTACAACACATGATGCATTTTTATACTCTAATTCATCTACATGTATCACTTTTCATTCATATAAAATCACCCTCCAACTCTATGATACATGCACATATTATGGTCATTCCATTAATGGGATCATGGGCTAGTTTCTTTTCCTTCTAAAAATGTCAAAAATATAAACAAAATCAAGTATGTCAAAAGACAAACATAAAAAAATAATGTGTTTGTGTGTCAAAAATACAAAAACATGTAAATTATTCTTAAAAAATAAAAAAATAAGCCTTGATTATTACATGAGTTACTCTTTTATTTATTTACATATGTTATCTATCACATATTTTGGTAGATAACATACACACATGTATTTCATGAGGTATATGAGTGTGAATAAATATATACATGGTATACATGGATTCTTATATGTTGGACTTCTTTCTGCTAAGTGGCCATGCCTATGTTCGGGGTATCTTATTCTATAGTTTACATTATCACATATTATATCTATCAATGACCTCTCTACTATGTTTACCTACATATATTACAAGTGTCTTGTTGGTTACTCATATATGACATCGTGTTACATGGGAACGTTAATTTTATATGATGTGACATTAATACACATGGATATTGTAGACTATTTTTCACTTTTTCTATGCTCCTTTGATGTTATTTTATTTATTTCATAATAGGCTAGACATTACTTGGATATTGTGTGTGGCCCTTGGATTTATGTGTGCTTGGTATGTGTGACATTTGAACATGTCCATTTCTTGTGTCCATAAACCTTATGAGTGTGATGTTTGTTGGTATGTGTGACCTTTTAACATTTGTATGAAGCTTTTGGCCTTATGTCTGACATCACATGACATTATTATGTTTTTTTCTTGTTGAGATTGATTAGTAGTGCCATGATTCATATCATGCACTTTTACAGTGTATTCTAATTCAAATATGGCTGCATTATTTTGTGCCTCATTGTTATATATATCTAGACATGACATTGTTATTCCTCACATTCAATATGTTTCATACATCCTTCAATGATAGTTACATACTATGATGACATAATACTACATGATTATATATTTATGACATGATATAGTTAAATTTTATTTTTAGATGATTGAATTGTAGCTATGTCCCTCATCTCAAAAGGGAGGCACTATAGTGGGTTTTTATTAGAGATTCAATCCTCTACGAATAGAAAAATCTAATTTTATGACATGTTACAAGTTTCAAAGATTCAAATTAATTCAAAAACTAGTTTTTAGACAAAATATAGGTTTCAAATATTTAAAATACAAGTTTAAAAAATTAAAATTAGCTCAAAAATTAGGTACATAATATAAATTAGCACATTAGTATAAATTATGGGGGCATATGGCATGCATATGCACTCACTTTACAGAGACTTAAGTAAATATCCATACATGCTTGAATGCATATGCATGGGCATGTGCAAAATAATTAGAGGAACATAAATTATAGGTTTCACATACAATTACAATTGAGAATATACATTCATGGAATTTTATATCACCTAGCATAGATTCATAGGGAATGATATTGATTCATGTTAGCATATACATATTTAAAAGTTAAAAAAATATAATACTGATCCACACAAATATAAAATATAGTTTATAAATTCAAAGGAAAATAATTATTAGTTCACTTCAAATTTATTGCAACTCTAATCATAATGGGGGCATGAATATCCTTAATTCTCTTTCAATCATGAAATTCAAATATGGATCAATTTGCAATGGTGTGATTCCTTATGTTATGGGTAATGTACATTTGAGTCTAGTGACACTCAACGTCCTAGGCATTATATCTATCAAACCCATTATGTGGTTCTATATTTTATTATAGGTGATGTGAATTTGATTATAGTGACACTTAATGGTCTTAGCATCACTTCTAACAAAACCATCATGGATCCACCTTATTTTGGATTAGTACATTAAGAAATTTTTCATATTCATAAGTTTTGGAGCATGAATTTTTTTCAATGTAAGGGCTTGATTAGTTGTTAAAAATGGTGACCTGATCACTCTCAATTCACCAATCATTCAACTAAAGTAACCATATCTCTAAGTTCTTCAATAAGGGGGCACATTCCTCCAATGCTTCATCATATTTTACATGTTACAAGGTAACATGATTGTATCTCCTTACAAGTGTAGTCCTTCCTTTCTCTCATTTCAATTTCTATTTTCAAATTTTAGTTTTTAAAAAATTTAATACCATCAAATGACTACTTAATGTGTTATTGTAAGGTTTGTTAAAATTATTATCCTACATAATTGGAGTATCCTATCAAAAAACAAAGTGTGTTTTACACTCTTAGGTGTTATTTTTATGATTTAATCTAGTAATTACATTAATAGAATAAATTGGGGGTGGGGGGGGGGGGATGTATACACCTTCATCTAGTCATAGGTACTTGATAATGTTAATTCCTAATGTATCTGAAACCACTTAAATTATGCTCAAATACATGACTCTTATGTATCATTATTTCAAGCCATTTATCTATATGCAGAATTGACCCTTTATTTACCACATCACTACTATATAATAAATCCCAAGTCAAATAATTTATACTACTCTTATACTTGTACCAACCTCATCATAGTTATCCCTAATTCTCTAGGATAATTCCACCCTAAGTAGATAGGTCTATTATTATGGACCCATCCCCTTAGTGTGTCCTTGTCACTATGCCAATTAACCATTAGTTTCCAAATTTAAAATATTCATTTGGGTCTTCTTACATGTTTCAAAATGTCAATTAAATGAAATTATCAAAAGGTTTCACTATAAATACAAATCAAAGGCCATTCATTATTCCTAGTATAGCACTATCTATTGAGTACTTTTACAGTATTGTATATTGATAAAATATACTATATTATTCCCAAATTAGATATCATGCACAAAGAGTAGTTAAAATTCGAGTTTAAATAATTTAAAATAAAGTCAAGTGTTATCATTGTCAAGTATCAAAACCAAATTTGTACTTTCATACATATAGTCAAAGATCACAATTGCACAAACACTCTAAGTGGAAAACTATTTATTTATATATGTAGGCAATGTTTAATCATCAAAGGAGGTGATTGGGGTTAACTCAACCCATTACACTCCCTCTCTCTCTTTTTTAGGTTTATATCCCTCATAAGTACCCCTAATGTTTTCAAGGTAAAGAGAAGGAAAATAATGATTTCTAAGTAGTATCAACATGATTGAAATAAGTCAACCCACTTAACACACACAAGTGTATAAGGTGAAGTAGTTATAGTTTCATCACAATCAAATTAGACAAATCCATGGTTAATGAATGTGATCCTATTGTGTTGTTGTCCAAGGACTGTAAAGCTATCCAAAAATATTTTTATATTTTTTTCTTAATTCTAATCTTTCATAATCTTATCTTGTCATGTTTCCCAATGTCAGATATTAATGACAATCAGTTAGAAATCATAAAATCTAAGTATATTTTATTTGATTATACTTTTTATGTTTAGCATATGCCACCTATCAATTTCAATTTAAATTTTTATTAATTATACTTTGCATTCATATTTATGTTTAAAAGTCATATATTATAATATGAGTAGATCTATCAAGTTTTATACCTATTAAATAAAAAATTATATTTGTTTTATAAAAAAAGGGTAAAATAGTAACTATCAAGGTATGTGTATACAAAATAAATTAATCAACATGGTATAAAGGTCATAGAAAATTATAACTTATAATAGTGAAACACGTGGAATAAGATTCCCCTAGCATCAACATGGCCACTAGGTAGAGGGAAAACCAATATTTATGTATGAAATGGGAAATATAATAGATCTACAAATAAATCCTAGATCAGAGAATATAGATCCTACTTGCACTTTTGATTGGGGATACATTAGATAATTGAGGTCATGACCAATATGGATCCACTAGACCTAATCAAGGGATCTCTTACCATAAATAATATCACTAGGGAAGGTTCCAAAGCCTCCAGTCAAGTAAAACTATGTAGTAACCCTAACTAGGTCCTATGTTTTCATATTCACTAAACTAATAACAAGTAAACCAAAAATAATCTAGTGCTCACCAAAGCTTATAACACAAAGTGGGGGTAATAAATAATAAAATTAAACATGTATAGAAGACATATGCTCACATCAATGTATAGGAATCTTAATGTATGGAAGATAAGTACAAATGCATATTTATCTACTCTTATAAAGGAGGATCAAAGTTAGGAATACTTATCTTTGAAGATGAACCTATCGAGCCTCAATCTCTCCCTTAGCCCAGGTGTTTTGTAAGAGGTTTTTGTGGTATGTAAGGATGACAAGGATAAATCAACTCTAGTCTACACAACCTATTAATGCATCCAAAAGACTTCTCCATAAAATAAGATCTAAATCTCTAAATAAAGTATGAAACCCTAAGCTTACTCCTTAAGGAGAATGGTGGATAATCATATGTGTAATATATCTTACTTCTTATTCTTTTCTCTTATAACTGGAGAAATGATTGTGTTTATATAGGTGGATCTAAACCTAAACCCTTCTAAAAGTTTCAGTTGACAAGGTCAACCTGATCGACCTAGTATTAAAATTGATAAAAAAAAAAACATACTAGATAATGAACTATGTTGGCCATGGCCGACTTAGTTCTTATTAAGTTGTAAATAACAATACAGGGTTCATGTGGCTGACATAGTCATGTAAACTATCAAAAAGGGGTTTAAGTTAGGGAAAGGGCTAGTGAAGGTGGATAATGACTAGAAGAGGGTGCAATGGGAGTAAAAGCTTAGGGGAATGGTTTTTAGGAGACAAATTTATAGATAGAAAGTGGTAAAAGGGATAACAATCCTATAAAGAACCAATGGTCTACACACCCCTTTCTTAGTGCACCCCTTAAGGTGTGCACTCAGAGAGATTGAGACTCAATGAGTTCTTGCAAGATAAATATAATCTATAATTGATAAAGGTTTGAAAATATTATGTGTATACATATGCCCCACTCAAAATTCATCACGTGTCATATAGGTGCAACATGGGATGGTGCTTCAGGAAAAGAGCATAGCAATACATAACACTAAAGATAAATAGTGTGGTAATGAGTAAATAAAATGAATGATAGAATTAAAAAACATAGACCTTTACTGAATTAAGTGTTGTAGATAAATAAGGAGATGTGAGAAATGTGAAGTTTCCAATGTGAATAACATTAGGTGAACCTATAGAGATTAGCAAAAAAGAGTAAAAAAATCAAAAAAATTGCAAGATAGGCATATAATAGTGGAAATGAATCTCTATGATGTCAAGATTATAGAACATTTTATGGTTTGGAAAAAGAGTTAGTAGAGACAAAGATAAGAGAAAAATAAAAAATCTAATGGTAAATATTTTGAAAGGTAAATAATTTTTAAAATAGTGAATATAAATAGAGTGAAAAAGAAATTGATTATCATTATTTACTATTCTAAGAGTAATAGAGAGATCTGATAGATTGAGTGAGATATATAGAGAGAGAGGATGGCAAGGATATGACATCTAAGATGGGGAAGATGTATAGTAGCCACAATGGGTGTAACATACGTAAGTATCTAAAAATTTCAAATTTTTTGAGTATTTATATTTGAAATAAAATGATTTATAGAAATTTGATAATTAGGCAAAATTTAGATACCAGAATGAACCCTAAGCAAGTTGTAGGGACACTAGGGAAAAATGGGGTATTGGGTTGAAAGGAATTGGGCCAATAAATGCCCAAAATATAGGTAAAAAGATTATGGATAGGAAAGAACACGATTGACCAGGTCAGCTTAGTTGGTAGAAAAAAGAAAAACCAATTGGTCGACTTAGTAGTAAGTGGTTGACGTAGTTGGTTGGGGATTGAAAGAGGGATCGACTTAGAAATAAATGGCCAATTGAGTAGTAAGTGTCTAACTTAGTACTATTAATCCAAATATGGTTAAAAATAAAGAAAAATAATTTATTTTTGTGAGTTTTATAAGAATGTATGGTGATTATGAATGACATAGTGTTTCACTAAATTTTGTATATTTTAAGTCTAAAGGAAATCAGAAAGAAGGATGGCGATAAGTGATTAGAATGAACCCATATTTGGTTTGTGCACCATATCCAGATCTTGTGAGCACTCCTCTTTAGTTGGAGAGGACTACTCGCAAGTAAGAAGGCACTACCATAAGATGTTTGTTAGTAGTTAAATGAGTGGGCTACCAAGCTACGTACTTGTTCTAAGAAGTGTGAAACTTCCTTTGAGATGATAGTCCACTTTTGAGAGACAAAATAATAATAAATAACTAAAAGAGGTAAAGAAAGAGTGAAATAGAGATAAGATTACCATTATTAACAACCTGTATACAGTAGAGAGTGACAGGGTGCAGGTGATTTACTATGTTTATATTTTAGAAGTTGCCTAGGTAGGTTTTGAAGAGGCTAGGGAATCCATAGTTATTGACATTGGTAAAGGAGAGACCAATATTAGTCATACTATCAAGGTTGGTGGTTAGGTGATTGATGTTGATTAAGTTGTTGAGGTTGATAGGGGTAACAATTTTTTGGGAGCTTACAAAAGGATTTTTTAGGTCTATAAAATGGTTTGGATCAAGTCTAGGAGGTTGGAAGAGTTATGAGAGAGAGATTATGACTTAGATAGATCTGGTCAGAGGTTTGGTGTGTCAAGTTAAGGGTAAATTAAGTAAGGAAGTTTTGTAAATCCCCCACAAGGGTTCGGTCAAAAGTGCATAAAGTAATGCACAATAGATATAAAGAAATATAAAAATAGATGTTTAAAATAACTTCAAAATAAGTGATGTACTTAGTTGTGGTTACCAAATAATATGTTCCAGATTGATGATCCCTAGCAGGGAGTCTAAACCTGAATGCCTAAATAGAGAGAATAAGTGAGTGTTTTCAGTCCTTAAGAGCTTAGTTATTGATCATGATTGACTTATGCAAGATGATTCTAAGCTAGGATGTAAAAAATAGAATGCCAAGAGTTTAAAGGAGATTAAGAATCAATTTTTTAAAATTTTACTGACCTGAACTTTAGGTTGGAGTTTGGGTTATATTTTTGACGTCGATGATCTCATCAACATCAGCAATGGGTTGACCAATATCGGCGGCCATATAATAGGGAAACCTTACTATTTTTGGCATATTTTCTATTGTCTTTCATGCCAAGTGTGACACCCATTATAGAATGGTAAAAATAAGAGGCTAGGAAGGAGGTAGTTGATTAGGAATTTAGTTTGGAAGTGGGAATAAGTCTTGGGTAGTTAGGATGAGGGGACCAAGTCTTAAGGTGACTCATCAAGTGGGAATTAATCATAGGGTGAGGTGGCCAAGTAAGGTGGTAATAGGGATTTTTAATTAACTTAATTAAGTATTTTAAATTAATTAAATGTGAGGGATAAAGTGTGGATTAGGGAGATTAATTGTCATTATTGAAATAGGCTTAAGGGGGGTTTCGACACAGAGAGTTATACACATGTGTGTGATGTAATTTTGGTGTCTAAATTTTCCCCTTTTTATCTTGTAAGTTTTACTAACATGTTTTAATATTAAAATAGGATTTAGATTATCTAAGTATTGGATGAGGTATCCCCCCTTAAAATGAGAATAGATGGAGGAGAAACTGGAATCGGGTAGTGGTTTAATAAAAAGGTAATTGGGTGAATGGTGGAGAATTGAGTATTACTTCATATGAATATAATAAAATGAGCTATAGTCAACAAATTAAATAATAGGCAAAGTTAAGGAGGACTTGGATAGAAGTAACCAAAGCATAGCTTGTAAGTGATAGTTGATAGGTCAAAATAATCAAAGTTATAGCTCTAATGGTCAATGTATCCCAGGTATCTGAGGTAAGAAGTGTCCTTGGGAAACACAAAAGGGTTGAAGGTGATAGGATGAGCTTAGTTTCCATCCATAACACCTTATGTGTGTATAATAGCCAACTATAGTAGAATAGCATAAGCAGTCAAGACAAGCAATGCAAGGCTAGTATAAAAGGGTCAATGAGCGAGGAAATATTCATGGTCTCTAAGTAAAGTTGTCATGGGTGAAGATCTAAGTGATCTATAATGGTGTTTGTTATGGTTGGGGGAGATATATGTGATCTCCAATTGCCCCATTGTATGGGTAAAGTCTGAAAAGTTAGGGGTGCTTGGTTGGTAAAAACATTATAGGAATTGTGTCGATGTCAGTTATATTTACCGATATCAGTAATAGAAAATGCTGGCATTGGAAAACTTAGGGAAATGTTATTAATGTCAATTGGTGTAAGCATCAATGTCAGTAGGTTAAGTCAATAATGATGACATTAGTGGTCAATCAAACTTGATAAATGGGGTTTGGTTGCTGACCAAAATCATTTGTAACTTTGTGATTAGAGAGGAGAAAATAGATCTTGAGAGCGATTTGAGATGGAAGCTCAAAGAGGGGACCCAGTGAAAGGTTCACAACCACAAGAGCTAGCAGTGCCAACTAGGAGGAGATGAAGAGATGTGGTAAGAGCCTATACTAGTTGGTTTGAAGTTTGATTTTGATATTTGAAATTTTTAGGCTAATTGAGAGGTGGGGGTATAGAAAACATTAGTAGAGGGGTAGAAAATAGGGTAGGGTAGTTGTAGGATAAGTTAGGGGGTTTTATGGGTAGGTTTTTAGGTGAAATGGATAAGTTTGGGTTTGGGTCATTCGGCCCTAGGGCTGAACTAGTTGCTAATGTTGGTGAGGTTCATTGATGTTAAATGACATGGCACTGATGTTAGTAGGTGGCTGTTGACATTAGCTGATACGTAGACCTATAAATCATTAGAATTAGCGTTAATGTTGATATCAGTGACTGTAAAAAAGTATCAAAATAGGAAAAAGGGTGAGTTTAGATCCTTGATGGAAGTACTCAACTAGCCTAATAGTTGATCTTGCCTTAAAAGACCCTATGTCAACTGAGTGCTACTTGCATAGCCTAGTTTATGGCCTTAGGCCAATGTAGTTCTCTTAGAGCATAGGAAAAAGATCTAAAAAGGTGTGATAGGGGAAATGGGTAAAAAGGTAAGTTGAGATAGGTTGAGAGGTCTAAGGCTTAAAATATAGGTCATACGATCAAGAATCAATAATATAGGCCATGAGACCTAGATTTGTAATAAGCAAGTAAGCTTAGTGTAGAGAGAGAGAGAGGTAGTAAAGCCTAGGGTAGAGAGAGAGAGGCAATGAAGCCTCAAGTAGTTAATGAGGTGGGTATATGGCTGAGCTAACCTCAAAAGAACCCATGTCGATTTAGTGATACCTACATAGCTTGATTTAGGGCCTTAGACCAATGTAGTTCTCCTAAAGAGAAGGGAAAAAGTAGTGATAGAGTATATTAAAAGGTATGTGACTTGAGTTTTGTGTATGGATACAGGCAAGGATGGAGCTGACATTATGAGATTGTTTATTGAGTTTGTTGACATGTATGAGGAGGGATGTCACTCCATATGAGTGGGATCATATGGTGGTTGTGGGGTTAGGAGGAGTGTGATGGTACTATCAAGTTGCCTAGGATGTATTCCTAATGATAGTATTGATTGAGAGGTGGGATCACACCACCAACACTTTCCATCTACCAATCGAAGAGTTGACAATGACTTAAGAGGACATGTATAGGATTTTATGGCTACCACTCTAGGGTGAGGAGCTTTTCACATGCTTGAGAGAGGTTCATAATAAACAAATGGTTTCTTTATATGTAAAGCATGTCAGTGAGGTGACTTACCACTCTATGAGTTTTGCATATGAGCCACTCTATATGGCTAATGAGGAGCAATATCATCTGAGTATCTTGATGATGATCAAGATAATGGTGTATGCATTACCAGATGTAGATAGTGGGAGATTTATGATTGCATTGACAAGTGTTCTTGTATATATGGTTGAGTAATGGACCATTTTTTCTTGGGGTCTAGTATTTTTGGCATAGTTATATAAAGAGCTATGGGGTTTGAGGTTGTGATGGTGATATAGTTTATGTGTTGACCATCTACTCACTATTGGTCATATGAGCACATCATGATGACATGACCACTAGGGTTACCTACCACTATACTAACTAGCTTTAGGTTTAGTTTTAGATGGTGGAGAGAGGGCATAGCACAAACCTGAGTGGATGGCATGGTTTGAGACATTACCTATTATAAGTGCATGATTGAGGGCTTGATCCCTAAAGATGTTTTATGGAGATCATATCTAACATACCTAGTTTTTAAAGGATAGGCACAGTAGTTTGTTGGGTTATAAAGCTAACTATGGATTAGGGGGAGATGGGCCAGTGAGTTGGAGATGGTACCCATAACACAGGTTTGAAGGTAGTTTGGTCTACTATAAGATATTTCACCTTCCTTCCCTCGATATAAGAGGGATGACATAGAGGCACCCCTACCATTGCCCCAAGAGATAGATGGGCTAGATTTTTAGGAGTTGTTAGTAGGGCCTGGTGTTGAAGACCCAAGGTGCACAGTGGCCTAAACAGCTTGGTGGGTAGGGTTACATCTAGCGATGGAGGTTAGGAGGCCACTACCAAATTTATAAGGGTTGGTTAGAGAGAGGGATGTAGTTTTACAGGCCTAAGATATAGTAGTACAGACTTGAGATGTAGTAGTGCAGGATTGAGAGACAATCTAGTCATAGGTTTAGCCTTATAGGGGTAGGTGATGATGTTGTAGGGTCAAATTGGGTCTTTACAGGGCCAAGTTGTATCACTACAGGGTGAGGTTATTTTTTTACAAGATTATATGACTGTAGTGACAGTAAAGAGAGATAGTCTAAGAGAAATAGGCTAGGCTACTCCTCCTCCACCACCATAGGGACCAATACAAGTTGGTCCATCATCTGGTGCTATGAGACCTCCACAAATTATGTCTATGGTGAGATATTTAACTACCTTGGATGAGATTGCCTATTATGAGAGGGAAATTAGAGAGTTCCCATAGATTTAGAGATATTTAGAGTTAGAGAGTAGGAGAGGTCGATGTCACATGGGATATCTTCTAGCTCATGCAGACGTAGATGGATGAAGAGTGGTGATGAAACTATGTTCTCATGACCATGCAGAGAGCCTTAAGGACCCTGAGTGTCAGATTTTTTCTAGTTTTGAGTATATATGTTATATGTATATCAGCCTATGAGCTGAATATGCAAGATGTACATTTTGAGAGAGAGATATGATTTGATAATGATGTAGATGATTATTTTGATCACATATATATACATGAGATGTTAATTTATTGCTATGTGCTCATTTGAGATGTGTTTATTGTGATTATGATGATGATATGGATGAGGATTATGTTATGTTATGTTAATTTTGATGTTAATATTGATCATGTTAGTTGAGTTTGACTAGCCTTTCCCATATATGTGATGGTATATGCATAGTTGGTTGATTAGTTTCATCTTAGCATTTTTCCATATTTCATGATGGTGTATTTAAAATGAATAGATTGGGTATGTTAGTTTATTTCAGCATTTTTCCATATTTATGATGGTGTATGCGTAAAATAAATTGAGTAGGCTTTGTTAGTGTTAGTATGACATTATTTCTTCATCTCAAATAGAGAGATTGACTTGTAATGTGGATGGGAAAATAAAGAGGCAGAATGCTCTTGCATTGGCAAAGACCATAATTAGAACATAAATAGGCTCAAGAAAATGAGTCTCTTTCATGCCTTATATCTTTGAACCATTGTGTTTGTTAGAGAATCATCATGTTTACCTTATATTAAGTGAGCTTCACAGTCCCTTGAAAGAGTATGAGGGGAAAAAGGGTAAAATGAGGAAAAAAATGTTTAGGTAGCATAACCTACAAAGTAGAGATGATATGCCCCTTTTGTGGGTAACCTAAGAGCTACTATAGAAAAGTCCATGACTTAAAGCTTCTTTTTTTTTTGTAAGATGATTAATATGGGAAGCTTACAATGGGATTTTGTATGGGATTTTATAGCCTACAAAACTATGAGAAGAATTTTTCATTTGTTTTCCCTTTGAGAACAATCTTGGCTTAGCCATCCTTCAAGGGAGTGGTCTAAGAATTTGTTTTTAATTTTAAATAGTTGTCCTTCAAGGGAGCAGTCTATTGATAGTAGAAAATGGAAGTTACGTAGTTGTCTTTCAAGGGAGCAATCTATGTTGAAAAGCATGACTTGAGACTTTATAACTTTTTCAAATATCCCATTTTTTATTTTTTTATTTTTTTTTAAGTCATGGATAAGACTATAGAGTCTTAGGAGTTTTCCATTTTGAGGACAAAACCATACCACTGTGTAAGTTAACTAAGTGTATAGGAGTAAGGGTGAAGAATAATGGAAATGAATGTAATAGGGATGCCCAAGGGATGAGCTCAAGTTAAACATGAAGAAAAGTGACACTCAATTAACAAAAGAATGGTCATAGGTGTAAGGCATTTAAAGGCTTAGATTTTGGTCTTCCTTCAAGAGAAGATAAATGATAAGTTCCTGAGCCATACTTATGAGTTATGATATAAGGTCCAAGCCAATTAGGAGCAAACTTACCCCATTTGCTTTTCTCCATGTTCATCACATGTTGACTTTATTTTAAGATAAGATCTCCTATATTGAAATCTCACTCTTTGAGGTTTTTTTTATAAGCAAGTTTGATATGCTCTTGATGGATTTGGAAGTGGTTGAGGGCTATGAGATGGCACTCATCAAGTAATTCAAGTTGAGGCAAATGTTCTTGGTGAAAGTCATCGTTAGTAAGTATGTATTATAGATAAATGTGAAGTAAAGGAATCTGGACCTTAAGAGGCAAAATAGCCTCTATCCCATATACTAATGAAAAATATGTAGCATTTGTAGGGGTTTGAATGCTAGTGTGATAAGCCCATAAATCAAAAATAATGTGTGTGTGTCAATCCTTGCCTGTATTATTGACTACCTTCATTAGAATTTTGGTTAATGTTTTGTTAGAAGCTTTTTCATATCCATTAGCTTATGGATAGTATGGTGATGAGAAGCTTAATTTGATTTCAAATGTATCACAAAGACTTTGAATATTATTATTTTTGAAGGACTTGGTGTTATCTATTATAACCTTATGAGCAACACCAAAATGATAGATGATGTGATGGTTGATGAAGTCAATAATTTTGCTAGCTTTAGTGGAGATGATAAGGATGGTCTTGACCCACTTGGTGAAGTATTTAGTGTCAATGATGATAGAATGATGATGGAGGGATGAATGAGGGTTATTCTCTCTGATTTGATTTAAGCCCCATTGAGAGAAGGGTCAAAAGTCTTTGGTGACTTGTAATGCATGATTAGGAATGTGAAGGAGGTTAGCATGTTATTGACACTTGATGAAACATCAAACATAATTAGCATAATCTTGATGAGGTATGGACCAATAATATCCCATTCGAAGGATACGCTTGGTAACTATTTGACCATTGAAATGCCCACCACAAATCCCATCATGGATTTCCTTAATAGCGAAGGGAGTCTTAGTACTAGTGAGGAATCTGAAGAGAATACCTTTAAAACCTCACTTATAGAGAATTCCCCCTAGTATAGTGTAACAAGTGGCACATTTTATGAAGGCCCATTTCTCATTATTGGAGAGATCAGAAGGGGTAATAGAGAAGGAAAGATAATTTGTGAGTTTTTTGTACCATAAGTCTTGTCGGTTGGTTGTTACATTTCTAACAAAGAGGATGTTAGCTGAGACATAGGAGGGTAATGTTAAGCGATGAATGATGACATATATTCTTAAAGAGGAGGATGAAGAGGGTATGTGTGAAGCAAGTGAAGCCATCATGTTAGCAAACTTTTTTATAGATCAAGTAATAGTTTACAAGAGATAAGAGTCAAATGATCCCAATAACATATCTACATGATGTTTATATCACTTTAAAATTTTGTTTTTACATAGGTATGAACCATTAACCTTGTTAACCACTAGCTAAGAATCACCAAAAATGGTTATGGATTTGATACCCAAGAAGAGAGTTGTTTGAAGTCCTAGAATCAAAGACTCATATTTGGCCATATTGTTAATGCATTCAAAATCTAGTTTAAATGACAAAGACAGGCTCACCATCTAGAGGAATAAGAATAACCCCCACACCCCCACCATGTTGACATTTAGATCTATTAAAGAACATCATCATTTGATAGGATATGTCATCGATGGAGAGAACTGCAATAGATTTGTTAGGGAATTTGAGGTTTAAAAACTATTTTTTAGGTAAAGGGGTAGTGGCTAACTAGTCAATGATTGTTTTCCCTTTAATAAACTTTTGTTGAATGAATTATAAGTCAAATTTAACAAGAAGTATGAGCCATTGAGCTACACATTGGTTGTGATATGGTTTGGAATGTATGTATTTGAGGAGATCAGTATGGGTGACCACATAGGTTTTGTGATTTAGGAGATAATGGTGAAGCTTAAAGGTGGAAAATACCAAATCAAGGAAATTTTTTTTAGTATGGGTATATCAAGTCTTATAATCAATAAGTGGGTGGCTTATGTAATAAACTACATACTCTCGATGTTGGTCATCTTGATGTGTAATCATATCACCTAGAGAATGGTCTATTGTGGAGATTTATAGATAGAAACATTAATTTTCCTTAGGTGGAATAAGAACTGGTGGGGAAAGGAGGTATTGTTTAAGTGCATAAATTGCTTCCTAGAAATCTATATTTTAATGAAAGGAGACGTCATTTTTTAGGAGATGGTGAAAGGGTTGGTAGTGATCTGACAATTGAGAAATGAAGTGATGAATTGACTAAAGTTTTCCTTATAGGCTACGGAGTTGCTTGATATTAGTAGGTGGAGGCATCTCTAGGATTTCTCTAACCTTTGTAGGATTGACCTCATTACCATGGAGAGAAATGATAAAACCTAAGATTTTACCAAAAAGAACACCAAAGACACATTTCTTTAGGTTTAGTCAAATTTTATATTGGAGGAGATGAATAAATATGGTTTTGAGAATCATCAAGTGTTCTTGACAAAGTTTAGACTTGCTGAGTAAGTCATCCATGTAATCTTCCATAATTTTGTGTAGGAGATCATGGAAATGTAGGTCATGGCACATTGGTAGGTTGCACCAGCATTCTTCAAGATAAAAGGCATGACCTGATAATATAAATTCCCCCATGGGGTGATAAAGGTTGTATTGTGTTGATCCTCAAGAGCAACTATGATTTGATTATATCTAGAGAATCCATCCATAAGTGATATCATCTCATGGCTGGTTGTTAGATCAATAAGTTGGTCAATACTTGGCAATGAGAAATCACCTTTTAAATAGGCAAGGTTTAAATCATGATAGTCAATGCAAATGTGGATTCCCTCAGTCACTTTAGTGATAGGAACAATATTGGAAATCCATTATAGGTAGTTGATGGGTTGGATAAAGTTAACAAAAAGGAGGCATTAGAGTTTTTCTTGGACAATGAGAGTAATACGAGGATGCATCTTGTGACGCTTCTGCTTAACAGGTTTAGCATCTTGATTGGTGACAATGTTATGGGTTATGTTAAAGGGTTTAATACCAGGCATGTCATTGTAAGACCAAGCAAAGGCTTTGTTGTGGTCATTAAGAAATGTAGAATAATTAGCTTACTCAAAGGAATCTAAAGATTGGCCAATATAGAGGATGTGAGGGTTATCATGAGAGGGTAAGTTGATGTCATTGGTTGATTCATTTAAGATAGCTTGTATTTTAGATGGGAGTGATTGTTGGATATAGGAATCATCTGCACCCATATATGTGAGAATTGCATCATCATCTTGACATTGGATAGTGTTAATAGTGGGAAAGTCTTCATCAATTATCTTAAGATGAATAAGAGGAAGGGGCCTTATTTCCTTACCCTAACGATAGGTGAGAGGCCCCAAATGGATGGCATTTATTGAAAAAAAATTAAGAGGTATAGATACCTCTGATTTCATAGGTGATGGTGGAGAAGAAGGTGGAGAAGGAGACACTAATTCTTCAATAATTGGTTCATGGGAGGTTTTAGTGATTTTATTTGGTTCGTCATATCCCACTACATGCCTCTTTTTGGCATTTTCAATGGTGTTGCTAGTAGGATATTCAATAGGCATATGGACACCTTACTCATAATGACCCAAATCAAATCCCTTCTAGGCACACCTATAGAGATAAGTGTGAGTGAATCTAGGGTTACTCAAGAAAGAGAAGTCATAGGTAAATGGTTGTGGTGAAGAAGATGGATTGCTGACAGTAGGAGCTTGATCAATTCCCCCATATGTGAAATTAGTTCAAAGGTTAGGTGACCCATAAGGGATGACCATCCCAATACGAGGATCATAATTTAGGTGCATGTGAAGCCTTTCATACTCTTGTGGAGTATAGAACATGGTGAGCATCAACAAACAATATTCATTGAGTGATAAACATTGAAAGTTCTCTTCCATGGGATCCTTGTCAAGAATTTGTGTTGCTAGCATTTGTGTAACCATGGGAGTGGAGCTTATGGAAGCTTTAGAAGCATTATGTGAGGAAGATGATGTTTTCGATGGGATGAGAACATCATTAGGACTATAGGTCATGTTACATGTTTTAAATGGAGGTGGGTCAGTAGGTATAACATGTACTTGTCCATCATGTTCAAACTTGACACAATGATGAAATGTTGAGGGTACACATGACATAACATGTATTCAAGGTCATCCAAGAAATATGGTATATTAGAACTCTCCTTCCACAACATATAAAAGCTTAGGAATTATGCAGGGACCTACAGAAATATGTAAGACAATAGTGCCCATTGTAGTAGCTATAGTATCATTAAATGAATGGAGTACCACATCAGTTTGAGACAGGTAATTATTGAGAAGGGATAGATATTTATAGTCATGGGTGGAAATAATATTAATACTAGCTCCCTCATCGATCATAACTCTCTTTATATGAGTTTGATCAATATATGTGGTAATAAAAAGGGTAGAATCTTGATCTTTAGGGTGTTGAAGTGGAATTTTCAAATCACTAAAAGAAATTAGGGAGATAGAATTAAGGGAGCCAACCAAAACTACAAGTGGTTGGGCATCATCTGATTATACCTCAATCACTTTAAAAACACTAATCAAAGCTTGGTGTTGGGATGAGTTGTGGATTAACTCATATAAAGACATTTTCATAGGAGTTTAGTGAAGCTATTTCACTATTGAGATTTGAATAATGCATAAAGATGTTATTTTAGGAACACCCAAGATGAAAATATTAGGAATAAGAGGAGGAGTGTCTTTGGTGAAAGAATGAGCCCAGAGAGTAGCGACCTTTTATGTATCCTTATCCTTTTAGTTTTGTGACCATGTGGCCACATTAACTATGTTGATTTGAAAAGTTGGTGAAGGAGGTGGTAAAGGGCTTACGATGACATCTTTAGGTTTGAATTTAGGTGGAATAGTAAGAGACATTATGGATGCCAAAGGTGGAATAATAAGAAGTTTAATGGTAGTGTCATTGAATAGAATGTCGACATTGAAGTGTTATTGAATAAATGTTGTGAGGGATTTAAAACTCTCAGTATCATGTTCAGGTGAATGATGATATAAACACACTTGTGTATCATCAAACCAAGATGGCTTTATTTCAAGAGGAATATAAGAATTAATGGGAGGAAGAGTTATTATGGAAGATTACAATAATTGACATAGGAAAAATCTTTGAGAGCCTACAAGTGGACTCACACTTGTTATACTAATAGGAGTGGACACCTTCTTTTGTTTTGGTGCTGAAAAGGATATTTTATGTGGTGCCTTATTTGGTGACGATAGAGTTACATGTTTTGATATCACTTTATTAGTGTCAAATGTGAGAGGCCTATTAGAGGGAAAAGGTAGGAGTTGAGGTAGCTTAACCTTTTATTTGGCTTAGTTAGGTGATATTCCAACTAAAGTAGAGGGGTGTGGCCCTAAAATGGATGGTAAAGTTGAGGGTTGAAGAAGGGATTAGTGAGATCTAGGGGCCTTAACATTATTCTGTAATTTAGGTCTTGAAACTCCAACTTGTAGTTGAGGAGTTAAATCTAATTTCACCTATGGATGAATTAAATTATAAACGGGGTGTATGCCTAAGGGCTTGATCTACCTTAATGGGGTAGGTTCTTGCAAGGATGAGGGTTCTGATAGAGATGACTAAACTTTAGGTGTTTTTGGTGAAAAAGCTCTAGTTTTGTCAAAGACCTTAGGGTAAAGGGTAGTAAGAGGGTTTATGGTAAAGGTTGGCATTCATTGTGTTGGATACAGACTTTTAAGTTGGTCCTAGAATGTCGCATGGTCTAGCTTTGTGGAGTCAAGAAATTCTAAAATTTTTACCAAACATGAGAAAGGTTTAGATGAAGTTGATGTAGGCCTTATAGTTGTGTCTTTAGAAGGCTACAGTGTTTAATAGAGAGGTAAATTATTGGTTTCTGCTACTTCAGGCTAAAGATGAGAAAGAACCTCAATAGGGTCCTCTTCGACAAAGATGGGAGAAAAAACATGGTCTACCATGGGTAGAGGGGAGGTAGGCAAAGAAGTTTCCTCAAGAGGGTAAAGCATAGGTATTATGGCTCCCTCAACATGTGGGTAAGGCATGGGTAAAGTATTATCCTCCATAGGTAAAAGAAGGGATAAGAGTGGTATAATTGGAGTAGGCACAATAGGTCTCTCATATATTATGGGAGTAGATGATACTGACTCCTCTAAGTGCAAAAGTGGAGTGGGTAGGGTACTACTCTCTATAGGTTGAGGAGAAATAGGTGAAGAAGGTTCCTCAAGAGAGTATAGTGTAGGAATGATGTTCCCTTCAACATGTGGTTGAGGAATAGGTACGGTGTGGTCTTCAAGTGGTAAGAGGATAGGTAATATTGTTGCAAATAGAATTGGCATTATAGGATCCTCAAGTGGAAAAAGGAGTGGTAAATGAGGCTCTTCCTCCCGAGGGAGTGGAATGGGTGAAATAGGCTCTTATAATTGAGGAGGAAGAATGGATGAAATAGATTCCACTAAATGTGGGGGAAGAGTTAATGAAATGGGTGTCTCCTATTGAGGGGAAGTTTGAACTGAAGGTAAAGGAAAGACCATATTAACTATATGGATATTATGATCACTTGAGTTAGTTGTGGACTAGACAATATTTTGATTCGATGAATGGTTAGGAAAAGGGTGTTTGAACACATCCATACTTTGAATAGGGGGTGAATTATGATTATCCAAGATGAGATCACCTTTATCAAGAATATCTTGAACAATGTTCTTGAGTGTCTTGCATTTATTAGAATTGTGACCTTTAACTCAATGGTAACCTCAAAACTCATCTTCCTTGTACCAAGTTGGGATAGGATGAGAAGGGTCAAATTGTATAGGAGGTTTGATCTGAGGAAGGGTTATGACACCTTGTTGTAATAGTTTCTCTAAGATAGATGTTTATGACTCCCCAATGGGAGTGTATTGTCTTTGTTCATACTGTTGTTGGAATTGCTTGGTTAGATTTTGAAAAGTCAAGGAATTGGATTGGTTTGTGGTTGTGGAAGAGGATAACTTAATGACCACTGCATTGGTGGAACCTTTAGCTTTTTAGTTATATGGATAATTTTTAGACGAGGAGAAGTCATTTGACTTGGAATTGGGATTTGTACTATGCAACTTAACTTTGCCTTCATCTATAGCATGAACCTTGAGTTTTCATCCCATTGTAAAGGCCTCATCAAATGTGTGGAAAGTTTGTACCCAAAGTGTGGAAGAGATATGGTTAGCACATGCCCTTGAGAATAGATTAATAAGCTCAAGTTGGGGTAAGGATAATGAGAGTTGATTGATCAAACTTATCCAATGAGTGATAAAATCTATAATAAACTCGTCATCAAATTGTCTAATAGAATAAAGGTCTGTTATAGAAACCTTTTTAGAAATGTTAATAGAGAAATGGTCTAAGAATATTTCTGTGAGTTAGGTAAATGATAAAAGGGATTGCTAAGGTATAGAGCTATACCAATCCAAGGCAGCACCTGAAAGAGACATAGTGAAAGTGTGAAGTAGTAGTGCATCATCATGCCCTATTAAATAACAAGCATGTCTAAATGCTCATAAGTGATGTTGTGGGTCCTCTTTACTCTAGAAAAAAGTAAATTTAGAGAGTTCCCATTGGCTTGGATAAGGGAGAATAAGCATAAAGGATGGATTGGTTCATTGCATATCTGATCATAAGATAACACATTCTTTGAACCATAAATAGATGTCTCTAGATTAGACATCTTGTCCATCAACATCTTAATAAGGTCTAGAGGGGGATTATTTTGGGGGATACCTCCTAAGTTATAAGGAAGCTGATAGGAAGTAGAGGGAGCATATGAATTATCTTGTTGAGATTATGTTGGGGAAACATAAGGATAATGAGTTATAGGCTAGGGTGCAAAAAGAAAAGGGGCTTGTCCCATTGGGTTGGAGATTATGCCTTGGTTGGTTATTGTTATTGTAGGTTGGATTATTGGCATGGCTATATTAGATGAAGGGTGAGTCATGACTCAGGGCATTATAGGCATGAGGGTGGATAGAATAGGTACCACTAAATTTTGGAATGGGATATGACTTGATTGAACTAGTTGTGGTTGTTAAAGTAAATAGTCACTCCATGGTTTAGGTGGAATTGGATAGTTAGAGATGCTACACTTTGAACATTGTTTATAGTTGTGTTACTCATCGAAGTGGTGGTTTGGGTAACCATGGGGAAAATAGTGGAGGAAACTGACACTGAGGTTATCTCTAATAGAGAGGTTAGCATACCATAGATTGGGTCACCTAAAGAATTATGGGTTCATCTCATATCAAGGTAATGCTAAAGGGATGCCACATTATGATGAATAAATTTAGAAAAATCTTGATCTCCCTCAGGCACAATGGGAATTTGGTTAGGGCTTAGAGTACACTCTATATCTGAAGTATGCTCCATACAAAATTGGAAGAGGGGAAGGTGGAAGTGGTTTTCATCTTATGTAATTATCATGAATTTTGGCTTGATCTCATGTTAATACCATGCAAGAGGATATTTAAATAGTCTTAATACCCTATATTAGAAGTAGAATAAGGGGAAAATAGGTTTGAGTGTAGGTAAATGGGTTATTTTAGCTTGTTGTCTTGAGCAGATGAAATTACATAGTCATTAACGTTGGTCAATTGACGGATGTTGATAGGAAAAGTTTACTGATGTTGGTGGAATAACCAATGTTGGTAGGTAAAATTTGTTGATACTAGTAGGGTTAAATAATGTCGATCACTATGAAATCTTAGGAGAGGAAAATTTGATGTTTTAAGAAACTAGAACTTGAAACTAGGTAAAATAGTGGATGTAAAATGTCTATGTAAGAAGGAAGAACACTCAAAAAACTTGAGATAACAAGTTATAGAAATTGAGTAATAAGAATAGTATTAATTTTATGAATCAATTAGAAAATTGTGCTTACCAACTGAAAAATATAGAAGGCAATTGAAAAGAAAAAAAGAACATTCAGCCAACAACTATTAAGTCCTAAAGATTAATGTTTAGTCTCATGTTGGCTTATGCCTTAATCAACTAGTAAGAAGAGAATTTAGTTATCGAAGGTACTAGAAAGCAATCTAGATTAGTTTTGGTGCTCAAGAGGAAATCTATGTTAGACTAGGTATGTAGCTTATTATAGGAGCTTGCTCTCTACACTTCACAAACTTGGAGCTGAGCCAGGCCACTTAGCCAAAATATACCTTCTATCTAGAGATTATACTCTGCCAGAGAATGGAGTGGGTTCTCCCATTGGTAGTGAAATCCAAGTAAGATAGCTAGGTAGGGTAAGGTGATCCACCAAGTGATGAAATCTTGATGGGTCTTTTCTCATGTGAGTTTAGATGTTTGTTTATGTGAATGTGATTTAGTTGTGTAACATAAGTGTACTAAAATTTATTAAAAATGATTTTAATTAACTAGGTGAGTTAATATGCAACAAGCAAATAATGAAATGCAATAAGTTTTAAACCCAAATCTAAAATGTTTAGATTCAAATGAAAATAAAGATGAAATAGGAATAGAGTATGAATTTCACTATCCTAATGTGCATGCAAGAAGAAGTAAAGAAGAGATTCTCTTTTTTTTTGTAAAAGAAAATGATAAATTGATTTTAGAGGTAAAGATAAAAGAAAGAAAATTTTGGTTTAATGCTTTTTAAACAAAAAATAAGATATTGAATTTTTTGTTTTAAGAAATAAGATAAGGAAGTGTAAGGAGTGAAGTTTTCACTATAATTCACTTATCGTAATGTTTTAAAACAAGAAATGAACCCAAGGAAAACTCCAGGATCCCACCGGGCATGACAAAATGTTTCACTAAATTTTGTCTATTTTAAGTCTAAAGGGAAGTAGAAATAAGGATGGGGATAAGTGATTAGAATGAGCCCAAGTTTGGTTTGCATGCCATATCTAGATGTTGTGATCACTCCTCTTTGCCTAGGGAGGACTACCTATAAGTAAGAAAGCACTACCACAAGATGTTTTTTAGTAGTTAAATGAGTGGGCTCCCAAGCTACATGATTTTTCTAGGAAGTGTGAAACTTCCTTAGAGATGACAGTCCACTTTTGAGAGACAAAAGAATAATAAATAACTAAAAGAGATGCAAAGAGAGAGTGAAAGAGAGATAAGATTACCCTCATTAACAAACTATATGCAGCAGAGAGTGACAGGGTGGAGGTGATGTACTCTATTTATATTTTAGAAGTTGTTTGGGTAGGTTTTGAAGAGATTAGGGAATCCATAGTCACCAACATTGGTAAGGGAGTGACTGATATTGGTTATACTATTGAGGTCAGTAGTGAGGTGACTAATGTCGATTGAGCTAGCAAGGTCGATAGGGGCAATAATTGTCTGAGAGCTTATAGAAGGCTTTTTGGGTCTAAGAAATGGTTTGGATCAGGTCTAAGAGGTTGGGAGAGTTATGAGAGAGAGATTATGACTTGGATAGATCTGATCAAAGGTTTGGAGTGTCAAAAATAAAATGCCAAGAGCTTGAATGAGAGTAAGAATCAATTTTTTTAATTTTTGTTGACCTAAACTTTAGGTTGGACTTTGAGTTATATTATCAACATCGGTGATCCTATCAATGTCAGTCGTGAGTTGACTAATGTTGGTGGTCATAGAATAGGGAAACCTTACTATTTTTGGCCTATTTTCTATCGCCTTTCATGCCAAGTGTGACACCCATTATAAAATGGTAAAAATAAGAGGTTAGAAAGGAGGTAGTTGATTAGGAATTTAGTTTGTACGTGAGAATAAGTCTTGGGTAGTTAGGATGAGGGGACCAAGTCTTAAAGTGACTCATCAGGTGGGAATTAGTCATAGGGTGAGGTGGCTAGGTAATGTGACAAGGTTTTCAATTAACTTAATTAATTATTTTAAATTAATTAAATGTGTGAGGGGTAAAGTATAGGTTAGGGAGATTAAATGTTATTATTTAAATAGGCTTAAGGGGGGTTTTGACATAGAGAGTTACATACATGTGTGTGATATAATTTTGGTGTCTACACATAGAGGTCTAATACATCTTTTGTTGTTTGATATTGTGTAGGGGAACCATAGGTTGTGGTGATTGATCGATGCCTTATGGTTACCTTATCTTTTAGAGTGATTGATAGATGAGTAAAGAGCAAGATTGGTAGTAGTGGGTTTGTGAAGAATTATGAAGATGAGATGTATCTTGCTAAGTTTTGATCTCATTATCATATTCCTTGGAGCATGGGAATGGTTGACCAATACTTTTTAATGAGTAGTGGATACCATATAATTAGGTATCACACTGGAAGATGTCCATGCATTTTTTGTACTACTTATAGGAAAGACATCAATGATCATAGGGGCACCATATGATCCAGAGGAGAGATGAGCATTGACCAGATGGGCAATAAGATTAGAGAGGATCTATTTAGGGCTGAGGGTGAGATTATTAAATGTTTATGTTGCATATATTATAGATATTTAGAAGTTTGTGATAGGATTTATGGTCATGTGAGTGTTGTTTCATAAGTCAGATGGCAGGGTACAACTATATGTGATAGCCTTGTGCCAATCCATGTTAAATTAGGGGGTGTTTTCTGATTTTGGATCTATGATCTAGGTCCATCTCATGCATGATATGTATGGGATATTGTCTAGATGGTATAAGATGATAGAACTAGTGGTGTTGTTGAGCACATAGATATATGAGAGTTTTTGATGTATCAACTAATTTGTCTGCCCCATATGGTTGATGATAGGTTACCTTGACTAAAAATATGAAGATAGGACTAGGTAACATAGGTTATTCCCCATGTGCCAGCATTAAATATAATCATACAAGGAGAGATCATGTGGAATCCTTATTCATGTATTGCTATGATTTGATCAAGTTTGGTGATCATGGTGCTAGGGTTGGCTCTAGAGTAAATCACAAGCCATTATATCTATTGGGTAGAGTCACAGTCAGTGGCAAACTTTCTAGGTGAATTTATATTCCCATGCCCTAGTGAATCCTATAGTAGTTCCCATGTTTTGGGCATGGCATGTGAGAGATAAAATGGGGAGAGGAGGAGGAGGATCACTAATCAAGAGAATAGAGATCATAATGTAACATGTGAGACCATGGACTAGTCAAATACAGTAGCTAATAGCTAGAGGAGGAATGGGCATGGATGTGGATGTAGGGGTATAATAGGTACTACAATATGAGGGGTAGTGACCACCTCAATCACACTATCAATGAATATGTCATCAATAGGATCAAGAACATAGTGTAGTGATATAAGATGACCTAGCAGTTAGCCTAGGATAGAGTTGGTCGATAGAGGCACCACTAAGGAGAGGTTTAAAACATGCATATGTGGTGACTCTAAATTTTTCTTTGAGAGGGAGGCATCCCATGGATGAGGTTCTTAAGGGATGGGTTTATGAATATACCATGCTTAGTAGAATATCAAATGGAGAGACAATAGTAGGTGACACCAAGACAAGTAAGAAATGTTGTAATTTGTTAGTTGTTGAGATAGAATACTTAGTTGTGTATGATGGTAAATAGATATATTTTGAGATGTATATGTGATCTAATATCTATTTAGTTTTAATTTTATAGATCCTATGGTTGATGATATAAATTAGGGATCCTTAGTCATAACAGTCATTTATAACATTTTGTATGGAGTGTTGGCACCATATAACCTTACCACACTAGATGATCCTATGGTACTATCTACCCTACCTCAGGTAGACTAGTTTTAAATTAGTCAAGGAGGTCATGAGGCATATGTAGACATGTAGAGATGGATTTTTTCCATTGACATGGGTGGTATTAATGTTTATGGGTTAGGATAAGCACAAGCTTGGTAGGCCCTAGCTCTAGAGAAAGCCACACACATGGCTACCACTATCCAGTTGGGATACGTACTGTCCTAGTTGGCCAACTTATAGGGATAGGTAGTAGGGTTGAGATCATGGATAGCCTCATTATAGTGTAGCATGTGGAGGGTATAACTCAAGGCATCTATGAGTAGCATGGATAGGCCATGATATAAATAGGATGGGGCCTAGCCATAGAACTAGAGTGATGCATATTTGTATTTTGGGGAAAAACACATGATATATAGAGATATTTTGTTTTGATAGTTGGATTTTGATCTCATGGGTTATATTTTGGTTATGGATTTTGATGCATGTATATATTTATTTCTATCACATGTAGTTTGATTTTGTTGTATATGTTATAGGAAATATATGGGTGGTGTCTTCTTTTATAACATTATGTAGTACATAGGCATGGTTAAAAAAATAGGCAAAAAATCTTAGAAAGGTATAATTAATCAAAAATAAATGCACCACATAGTATATCATGATGGTAAATGTGCAATAACAACATATAACTAAGTATAATAAACCAAAAATGTGGTAAATAAGAGGGAAAAGATGTTTTGAAACCATGAAAAATATTGGTACCAAATTAAAACAAGTAAAATCATACTAATCACATTGGAAAGTATGAAAATAATGTAATAAAATGGAAAGCACATGAAATACTAATGGTATAAAAATAAATAAATTAAGTCAATCAATCATACTAAATCACTTTGGGAAGTATAAAAGAGAAACAAACCAAAAAAAATTGGTAAAATGGTCTTAAATTAATCATACTAATTCAAGTTGGGAAGTATGAAAAACTTTAAGAAAAATAGTTGAATTCTTACATGTAATTGAAAAATAAGAAGATAAAAGATAAAATATTAATGATGTAGGAATAAAACATAATAAATCAAGATTGGAATGATTTAAATGATGTGTAACTCATAATCAATCGCATCTTATCTCATATTTGACACATGTAATTTTATTACGACTTGGGTATTGGAAAATTTTGTGAGGAAGGCTAGGTCCTATCTATGGTGTTACATTGAAACTCATAAAGGTAACACCAATGAGGTGGAAATAATTTGAAAATATTGAAATAATGGATGTTTGGAATGGTAATATGAAAAAAATTGGTAATTTATGAAGAAGGCTAGGCCCTATCCATGGTCTTACATTGTAACTCACAAATGGAATCCCTAGGGGGAGTGATCAATGAACAAAATAATATTTCTCAAGTGGAAATATTAGGTTTTTAGGGAGTGAAAAAGGTAATGTAATAATAATAATATCATAGTCATCTTATGACAATACCTTAGGAGACATGAGGCACACTAAAGACAGGAGAAGATACTAAGTGACTAGTGACCATCAATATACAAAGGATACCTATTTACTATGGGCACAAAGTTGTGTAGGAAAATAAGTGTGGTAATAAGATCAAATCATGTTAGAATTTTGGAAAAATAAAAATTAAAATTGACCTACCTTACCATGATGTATTCCCCATTCCTCTGGACCCCTTATAGATTCATTAGTCTAATACGAAAATTGGGTACTTGCATGAGAAAGTAGGTAGCACTAAGATATTTTTTTATTCTCCTTTTCTAATATACTAGCCTATCACACCCCAATGTACCTCGACTCTATAATGAGGCCAATTTTGGAGTTTTATGTTTGATTATAGAAATTATATGTGCTTATATCACGTCTTTTAGTGTGATTTAACTTTTAAAAATTTTGAATATCACCTTTTAGATCATTACCTTTTGTTAAATGATTTAGCTTTTGAATGTTTTTTGGATTTTAAGATTCCTCCTCCATATATACTTGGAATAATAAATCATGATAGGTAAAGAGATACACATGAATGATCTTTAATCTTAGGGTAAAGGAAGCTAAGTATCCAAAGATATGACTGACTAGAACACTTAGTCCTAACTATGAACCAGCATGTTATCTCAAGTCTCAACCATGTGTATGCTTAGTTTGTGAAAGGTAATAAAGGGGAAGAAGGAGATATCCAAGTTAGATCAGTAAAAATAGATTGTAATGAGATGAATTATTTTCTAATTGATTACATGGAAAATGAGGAATTATTAAAGGGAGTAGGGTTTGTATAACCATGTCAGAATAACAATTACCTATGTTTATAGAGATAAGATAACAAACAATCATGAAAATAAACAAGATAATCATATAAAAGGAACTCAATAAGAACAAGTGTGTTAATATGAAAAATAATCCATAAGAGAATGACATCATAAGTAATATGTAGTGAGAAATAAAAGTCACCATGTAAGACAGTTAAGAATTTGACACAATGTCAAATGATAAAAAATAGATAAATGTAAAGTTGGATCACATGTCCAATCTAAATGAAGAAATAAATTCAAAACCACCATGTTTATACTCATAAGTATTGATATATCTATACACACACATTATCAATAACATCTTATAAGTCTCTATGAAGCTAAACTCAAACTGCAACCAAAGTCTCATCAATTTTTAGGGAAAGTTGAGAAAATACTTTATATCGAATCTCATCAATATCAAATGTAATAATACCTAAAGGATCATGTTTATGAGGGTTATCATGCAAGGGATGCTTAGGAGGAGGAATGGGAGTGGACTCTATGGGGGATGAAGTGGTCACTGGTGGATAATGGGCCATAGGTGAAGGAGGATCCCTAGGTGAGGGAATCATAAGTGGAGAAATAGTAGGTGGAGAATGGACCACAAGTGGTGAAGCCATGGGGGAAGAAGGGGGAACCTTATTGTGAGAGTAACCTATGAGAGGAAGGTTAGTAGGTGAAATAATGGTCATGAGGTGATCCTTGAGATGTGGTTGAAGGATATGACAATGATCAGTGTGATGTGTACCACATTTGTGTCAGAGACAATATGCCTCTCCATATTTGGGAAGATATTCAAGTAATATTTTTTGTGGAGGTATAACCTTATCTATGGGGTGAGGAGTGGTTAGATACAAGTTGTTTGTATATTTTTGTAGCTTACAATAATATTTGGATGAATGATTATCTATGTCATGGAAGCAATAGATATGCCTTTGAGTATACTTGATAGGTGTACTTACAAGAGGAGTGAAAGTAAAAGGCAAGGAAGGTTGGTATAATGAATAGTCTCAAGTCCAATTACTAGAAACTTTATGAATGTCACAATATAGTTGATCAACCCATTTGGTGTTCAAAGGAAGAAGATATGGTAAAGGGAGAAAACCATCACCAAAGAAAGGTGGGGATGGTGGAGAGACTGGGCAAGGATTGATCAAAAGGAAAAATTGAATATAAAACAAGAAGAGACTTGGCTGGAGAAGAAGTGGAAATAGGATCCAAAATGGGCTTAGCTGAAGGAAGGGTGGGATGCATAGAATGATAAAATATAATTTCAAGCATCTCAGGGATAAGTTAGCTAGAGAGGTCCTGGTATCTAGCAAAGTAATGGGGACTAGTCATAGCATGATCCATAAGCATACTCCTATGAGGCTCTTCATAAACTAGAAGTGTGTGTACCATATCTAACCTATGATTAGGAGGGAAAATGCTTAAATTAGGAATGATATAGGATGGAATTATAGAATAAATATTGAAAGAATAAAGCAAATAAGAATGATAATGAATAATTTTAGCATATCAAGCCTAAACAAGACCTCCTAAGAATGGATCATCTAAGCTATAGCCATCATCATAATTGGGTGTATGAAGATCAATGGCATAGGTCGGCATGAGCTTATCATCTGATGCGGTGTGATAAATGGAATGTTGAGTCTTAGTTAAGATAATGGGTATATCATTATGAGGTGGTTGATGGGAATGAGGTTACAAAGAAGGAGGAAACATAAAAATGATATGAGGTGAGAGATCCAAGTTTTTAATCTTTAGATTGATCTCATTAGGCTCATCATCATCAGAATCTAGGAGGTTAGGGGGTATATTCCTGATGATTTTAGGGTGATCATTGTAACCTCAGGTGGAATTGATAGGAAAGTTAAACTATTGAGTTTCATAAAATGAAATGCTTGGTAAAGGTTCAAGGGTGGGAATCTTGAATATGTCAGTCTTATAATTTTTCAAAATTTCAAGGGTTAGTGTCACCTTGAATCCTATATATGGATTCATTATGATTAAATTTGACACATTGGCAAGTGAAAGAGGCAATTTCTCTCATGTGATGAGTTCATGGCCAACCAAGCAAAATGTTACAAGATAGATTAAATTTGAATATCATCACCTTCACATGAATGGTGATAGGTGGGATGGTAATGGGTAGCCACACATAACCTAAATGAGTAATTTGTCTTTGATCATAGCCTTTACATGTGTTTCATGTGGATTTAAGATTACATTCAAAATATCCAAGGGTTTTGATAAAATCAAGATAAGTAACACAAGTGTCAGAACCCTCATCAATCAAAGCATTCTTCACTTAGATATCACCAATTTGGACAATGATAAATAGAAAAGGATCATTTGCATGAAGTAGAATCTCATTGGGGATCATGGAAGAAATGGAGAATTTGAGGAAAAGAGAAGTTTCCATTATTTCATCAACATGTATGGGAATCTATTCACACTATTGAAAAATACTATCTTTTGATCCAAATAAGGTGGATTCACATCCTAATAGGGGAGGATGAGGGATGTTCCTTTTGAATAAAAGATGCATAAGATGATTATGATGATGTGGAGAGGTTCACATAAGTTCAAGAAAAAGGATTTGATATGGGAGATTAGTAAGCTCTATAATAGGATCCCACTCATCATAACCCATAAGGGGAATATTGGAAATAGGTTCATAGTGTTAAAGGAGGTCCTCATAAGGAGGAACCAAAGTGCATGTGAATTTATGTTGATAATAGATAGAAGTTTTAATTAGAGGGCAAGTTTGTTTATTATCTTAAGAATATGGGGTGGTTGATGCAAGTTTGGTGTGAGATAGATTAGAAGAAGTGTTGATAGAAGTTTGAGTATCATTAGTGATGGGTTAGAGGTTGGAGGAATGGTAGAAATGGTATGAGAAGTGTTATCAAAGGGAGGTGTTAGAATTATTTCATAAAACTAAATAAGGTCTTCTTGCCCCAAATCTATTAAGTGATTTATAGAAGATTATTAGATAACATGAAATGTGTGAGGTAATTGAGGAGTATGGATGGGATGAGGATCAATGAATGAAAACACCCTTCATATATTAGTCATATTTACCACATTCTCTTTAGGAGTGGGGTTAAGAAGACTATCAACATTATGGTATAAGGTGATGTGTGTCGTCATCCCCTTCATTTAATCAACTTTTTGTTGATGTCATATTTATCCAGGGTTATGTCCAAAGCTATATGCAACAACAAGAATCATAGCGATTTAGTAATTGAATAGAGGTATTTATATTTTTTTTGTTTTGGGGGATTTTTAATGTCTTAAGGATTTCTTGGTTAAAACCTTATTGGAATCAAACTATGCAAACCTGCTAGAAATAAACACACTTTGTAGAAATGAAATGGATTACTGGAAATAAACACACATTGTAGAAATGAAAATAGATTGCTGGAAACAAACACACGTTGTAGAAATGAAATTGATTGCTAGAAATAAACACACATTGCAAAAATAAAAATTTAATCTAAAATGCCTGTAGGAACAAATTTACAACAAATCTTAACTTTAAGGAATTGGAATCATTTATAAATTTAACAAAGTTACCTATTTACTATTGCAAATAGATGTATAAATACTGACAAAAATGAAGATCCTGGTTCTTTGGAGGAGTGGGTTGTTGGGGATCAACCAACAATTTGATTACACTTATGAAAATAATAAACGCATAATTAAATCAGAATGATAAGTAACTAGAATGATAAATAGCAAACAATGAGAGATACAAGAAACCACCCTGAAAACTTGTATTAAACTCTTTACAAAAGGAATACAATTGAAGAAAATTCTTTCTTCCACACCTCTCTCAGAAGTACAGATCTCTCTCTAGATCTCTTTCCCTCAAGAGCTCTCTCTCTCAAGTACAATCAACTCCAACAACCTAGATTGATTCACATATACAATTCTATATTGTTCTTTCTCAGCATTACATTACACTACAATATGCTAAGAATATCTATCCTATTATAATAATTAGGAAACTTGAGCATGCATTTACAATCAACAGTTATGCCTCTTGAACAAGGGCTCTAAAAATAGTCTTAATAATAATAGAGACGTGGACTTAAGACTATGACTTAATCTCATCATGCAAACACTCGGTTCTGTCCACGAAAATAGGTTTTTGGACGCACAGGTAACCGACGTCAGTTCCTGCCTGTTTTCTCGTGACCGACGTCGGCCGATCCCTGCCGATGCTGGCATTTCCTAAACTGCTCCTGACTGATGTCGATCACTCCTGACCAATGCTGGTGACTGTGTAAACCTGTAACTATCAAATCTGCTCACTTGGTGAAGCTTTTAGGCTCCACAACTTAACAATCTCCCACTTAGAGATAAACAACTGCACTAGTACCTGTACAGCAACATCTTCTAGCTCCTCCATCTTCAACTCAATCATGAATACCAACAAAAGTTGAATGAAGATTCAACTTCTCCTTTGTTACCATCTTGGTTAACATATCAGCAGGATTCTTATCTGTATGAATTTTCTCTAGCTTCAACTCACCATCCTCCAATACCTATCGTATGAAGTGGTACCTAAGCTGTATATGCTTTTTTCTTGAATGAAAGGCTGAATTCTTAGCCAAATGAATTGCACTCCGACTATCACTGTATAATCTGCAACTCTCTTGCTCCTTTCCAAACTCTTCCATGAACTGTGTTATCCATATCATCTCTTTGCTAGCCTTTGTGACTGCAATATACTTTGCTTCTATAGTTGACAAGGAAACAGCCTTCTGTAACTTTGATATCCAACTAATTGCCATTCCACCAACAGTGAAAACATGTCCTAAGGTGCTCCTTCTGCCATCCAAATCACCTACCATATCTGAATCTACATAACCATGTAGAGAAGTATCTAAACCTCCATAGCACAAATGCCTACTGCTGGTTCCTCTCAGATATCTAGGGATCCACTGAACTGATTTCCAATATTCCTTTCCTGGATTGGCCATATACTTACTTACAACTCCCACTGCTTGGGCAATATCCAGTCTAGTACACACCATTGCATACATTAAACTCCCTACTGTGGAAGAATATGGAACTCTACTCATGTACTCTACCTCATCATGTGAATTAGGACATTGTTCTTTACTCAACTTAAAATGTCCAACCAAAGGTGTGCTTACTGGTTTTGCATCCTGCATATTGAACCATTTCAACACCTTGTTCACATAATCCTCCTGAGACAAAATCAACCTATGATTTTTCCTGTCTCTCTTAATGCTCATGCCAAGGATTTTCTTTGCTGCTCCCAAATCCTTCATGGCAAATGTTTGAGCTAATTTCACCTTAAGCTCAGAGATATCCTACATGTGTGATCTTGCAACCAGCATATCATCTACATACAATAATAGAATAATATATCTACCATTATCCAATCTCTTAAAATACACACAATGGTCAGATTGACACCTACTGTAGCCATGCTCAGTCATAAACCTGTCAAATCTCAAATACCACTGTCTAGGAGCTTGCTTGAGGCCATACAAGCTTTTCTTCAATCTGCACACTAACTTCTCCTTACCTTTGACCTCAAATCCTTCTGGCTGATCCATATATATTTCTTCATCCAAATCTCCATGAAGAAAGATTGTCTTAACATCAAGCTGCTCAAGATGCAAATCCTCAATAGCAACTAAAGATAATACAGTCCATATAGAAGTCATTTTAATAATAAGAGAAAAAATCTCACCAAAATCAATACCTAGTTTTTGTGCAAATCCTTTCACTACCAATCTGGCCTTATATCTCATATGTTTGTTCTCACCTTCTTTCAATCTGTAGGTCCATCTGTTCTTCAGTGTCCTCTTACCTACTGGCAACTCAACCAAATCCCATGTTTGGTTCTCTTTCAAGGACTCCATTTCCTCAACCATGCCACGCTCCCACTGAGACTTGGACTCTACTTGTATTGCTTCTTCAAAACTCTCTGGTTCTCCACCATCAGTTAGTAATAAATAGAATAATGAAGGAGCATATTGAATTGGAGGTTTACTTACCCTTTCTGACCTCCTAATGAGCGTCTGAGACTCATCCACAACACGCTGTCCACCCAAATTCTCTGACAGTGACCGACCTCGGTCACTTCCAGGCCTGTAACTGGCTGACATCAGTTTTTCTTGACCAACATCAGTTTCTTTCCTACTGACATCGGTCACTATCTGACTGACATCAGTTTCTTTCTTGTCGATGTTGGTTCCCACCTGGTCGACATTGGTCTCTGTGTTTTCTTTTCTGTGATTAATTTTTTTTGTGAGCTCATTTTGGACCGTCACCTCATCCAATTCTCCATTGCTTTGCCCAGATTGATTCAGCTTCTTTAGCTGATCACTATACATCACTTTTTCATTGAAAACAACATCACGGCTTCTAATTATCTTGTTAGTTCCTAGATTCCAAAATTTGAAACCAAAATCATCAGAGCCATAGCCAATAAATGTGCACCTCATAGACTTAGCATCCAGCTTCTTTCTATTTTCCTTATCAATGTGCACAAAGTCTTCACAACCAAAAACTTTGAGAAATGAGAGATCTACCTTTTTACCTGTCCATGCCTCTTCTAGAATTCCACCATCCAGAGTTGTAGAGGGTCCTCTGTTAATTAGGTACACTACAGTGTCAACAGCTTCTACCCAAAACTCTAAGGGCAAACTGACATGCAATCTCATAGATCTTGCACGCTCCATAATTATTCTATTCATCTTTTCAGCAACTCCATTTTGTTGAGGTGTCCTTGGAATCATCCTTTGCCTACGGATCCCATGCATATAATAATACTATTTAAACTTATAGCTGCAGAACTCACCACCATTATCAGATCTCAGGCACTTCAATATTCTACCTATTTCATTCTCAACCATAGCTTTCCAAATCTTAAAAGTCTCAAATACATCAGATTTCTTCTTAATACAATAGACCCATACCTTTCTTGTAGCATCATCTATGAATGAAACATAGTACTGTGATCCTCCAATAAAAGCAACCTGAGCCGGTCCCCACACATCTGTGTGAACAAGCTTCAACTTATGCTTCTTCTTTGTTGACCCAATCTTGAGAAAACTTACTCTCTTTTGTTTCCCAAAAACACAGTGGTCACAAAAATCCAGATCTATGCTTTTCAAATCTGAAAGCTTACCTTTTGACTTAAGAAATGACATTCCCTTCTCACTCATGTGGCCAAGCCTTGAGTGCCACAATTTAGCATCCACATTTGAAGTAGATAATATAGAAGGAGAATTATTAGTAACACAATTACATAAATAGAGAGTACCTACTCTCTTACCTCTGGGCATTACAAGTGCACCCTTGGTCACCTTCCAAGATTCAGCTGTGAGAGTTACTGTACAACCCTCATCCCCTAACTTTCCTACAAAAATCAAATTCCTCTTCAAGCTAGGAACATGCATAACATCTCTCAACACCCATGTGTTGCCATTCTATATTTTCAGCTGCACTTTACCTTTTCCAATAATTTTACAAGGCTCATCATCCCCTAAATACACTATTCCAAAATCTCCATGGATATAGTCACTAAAATATTCTCTACTAGGGGTAGCATGAAAAGATGCACCATAATCTAAAACCCAAGATTCTATATTATTATGCAAAAAGAATATAAGAGCATCTTGTGCAATACCTGCAACCTTTGCTTCTTTTTTTCCTTCGTGTTGATTGTCCTCCTTAGGCTTTGACCAGCAATCTCTGCTTATGTGCCCAATCTTTCCACAATTCCAGCATTGTGGCTTCCTGCCATTTCTGGATTTGGATCTACCTCTCACCTTTGACTTAGACCTTGATCTCCCTTTCTTGCTCTTCTCTTTTTGCCTTCCCCTGCTCTCAAAACTTAAAGCATTCCTTGATGTTTCCTTTGTGTTTTTCCTGCGAATTTCCTCATTCAAGATAACACTAACAATATCCTCTACTTTTAAAACATTTGAAGCAGATGCAGTATTACTAACTGCCATTACTAAGCTATGCCAACTTTCAGGCAAAGAACATGATATTAAAAGAGCTTTAATTTCATCATCAAACACTATTTTGACTGAACTTAATTAATTTACAATTCCATGGAAATCATTTAGATGATTAGATACAGATCCACCTTCCTGCATGATAGGACCAAAGTTTCCCAAAGTTCTGACACAACTTGTCAGATTTAAGAGCACACATGATTACCAATGTATAAGCAACTTAAACATGCAGAAATACCAAAAGAACAAATAACTATCAATGAGAAATAACACAGAAACTAAAAGGCAACACATAATTGTATTCAACTCATTACAAAGGAAATTACAATAAAGAGATCACACTCTTCTCCACCTCTACAAGGCCTTCTACCTCAAGGGCTCCAAGTAATCTTCTCACCTGAGTAATCTTCTCTCATAGGTCACAACTAACAACTTACACAAGCTGTTGTTCACCCCATTTTACCTCCAGTACAACTGAGTATGAACCGGTACTCTAAGTAGATCTAACCATGATCCTGCTCTGATGTATTGTTGTCACCTTAGATCTAGCTCCCCCGCCGATCTCTTTTCTGACCCTCGCATTCACACATCTCCCTGCAGACCAACCTGATCTTACTTATCACATGTAGATCTCCTCCATGATCCTGCAACTACTAGCATATCAAACCTGATCTTACATACATGGGGAATCCTACTTGATTCCACCATGGGAAGAACTCTCCAAGCTCCACACTTGGGTTCTACAAGTTCAACACTTAACAATACAGCCCATGAGTCTATTATATAGATCTCATGCATACACTAAATTAGACAGGCGGCTCAAAGACTTGAACTGGTCTTCAACATGCAAACTCCGCGTTCACTTAACTGACTGTTCGTCAACAGCAGTTCTGACCACTACAGGTGACCGACGTCGGTCCCTGTCTTCTTGGAGGTGACCAATGCCGACCGATCTCCTGTCGATACCGGTTTCCTCTACACTTTCCCTGACCGACGTCGGTTGTGGCCTGCCGACACCGGTGACTGTCAAGCTGTGAAAAACCTCCTCTATCTATTTGTAACAAGGTGAAGCTTTTAGCTCCACACCCTAACAATCTCCCACTTGGAGATAAAGAGCTACACCTGTACCCATACCAGTACTCTATCTAATCTACATCTTGGCTTGTATTCCTCTTCAAGCTCCCACTCAAAGACAACCCACCACACTCCTTGTGGTGTTACACCTGTGTCTGAATTTCTCCATTCTTCTGCCTTGCTATACTCCCACTCAAACAGCAACCCCTGTGAGTAACCTGTAATCAACAACACTTAACAGATCTGAATCCCTGTTAGTCAACCTCGCTCTGAGAATGTCCAACCTCGCTCTGATACCATTTGATAAGACCAAAGTTTCCCAAAGTTCTGACACAACTTGTCAAATTTAAGAGCACACATGATTACCAATGTATAAGCAACTTAAACATGTGGAAATACCAAAAGAACAAATAACTATCAATGAGAAATAACACAAAAACTGAGAGGCAACACATAATTGTATTCAACTCATTACAAAGGAAATTATAATAAAGAGATCACACTCTTCTCCACCTCTACAAGGCATTCTACCTCAAGGGCTCCAAGTAATCTTCCCACCTGAGTAATCTTCTCTCATAGGTCACAACTAACAACTTACACAAGTTGTTGTTCACCCCATTGTACCTCCAGTACAACTGAGTACGAACCGGTATTCTAAGTAGATCTAACCATGATCCTGCTCTGATGTATTATTGTCACCTTGGATTTAACTCCCCCATCGATCTCCTTTCTAACCCTCACATTCACACATCTCCCTGCAGACCAACCTGATCTTACTTATCACATGTAGATCTCCTCCATGATCCTGCAACTACCTGCATATCAAACCTGATCTTACATACATGGGGAATCCTACTTGATTCCACCATGGGAAGAACTCTCCAAGCTCCACACTTGGGTTCTACAAGTTCAACACTTAACAATACAGCCCATGAGTCTATTATATAGATCTCATGCATACACTAAATTAGACAGGTGGCTCAAAGACTCGAACTGGTCTTCAACATGCAAACTCTGTGTTCACTTAACTGACTATTTGTCAACAGCAGTTATGACCACTACAGGTGACCGACGTCGGTCCCTATCTTCCTGGAGGTGACCGATGCCGGCGACGGTCAAGCTGCGAAAAACCTCCTCCTTCTATTTGTAACAAGGTGAATCTTTTAGCTCCACACCCTAACACTGCATACACAAATTAAATAACTGCTTCATAAGATATACCTTATTAAAATCTGAGGGTTTTTCATACAAATTTGCTAAAGTAGTCATCAACTCTATCATTTTTTTTGCCTATGATAAATTAGATATCACAGTATATGCTAGACTTAGTCTTATAGACCCCAGAGCCTTTCTATCAAGAACTTCCCATTCTTCATCATCCATGTATGTGGGCTTCTTTGCAATCCCACCTAATGGTAAGTATAGATCTTTCTGATACAGATAATCCTCTATTTTCATTCTCCAATGTTGATAATTTTTGACATTAAACTTCTCCATTCTCAGTTTACTTTCTTCTGCCATTGCTTCTCCCACTCAAACAAAAATCCCTGCAGAAACCCTGTGAGTACCCTGTAATCAATACACACTACACAGATCTGAACGACCTGTTAGTGAACCTAAGCTCTGATACCACTTGTTGGGGATCAACCAATAATTTAATTACACTTATGAAAGTAATAAACATGGAATTAAATTAGAATGATAAGTAACTAGAATGATAAATAGCAAACAATGAGAGATACAAGAAACCACCCTGAAAACTTGTATTAAACTCTTTACAGAAAGAATACAATTGAAGAAACTTCTTTCTTCCACACCTCTCTTAGATGTACATATCTCTCTCTAGATCTCTTTCCCTCAAGAGCTCTCTCTCTCAAGTACAATCAACTCCAACAACCTGGATTGATTCACATATACAATTTTGTACTGTTCTTTCTCAACATTACATTATACTACAATAAGCTAAGAAGATCTATCCTATTATAATAATTAGGAAACTTGAGCATGCATTTACAACCAATAGTTATGCCTCTTCAACAAGGGCTCTAAAAACAGTCTTACTAATAATAGAGATGCGGACTTAAGACTATGACTTAATCTCATCATGCAAACACTCGGTTCTATCCATGGAAATAGGTTTCTAGACGCACAAGTAACCGACGTCAGTTCTTGCCTGCTTGCTCATGACCGATGTCGGCCGATCCCTATCGACGTCGACGTCTCCTGAACTGCTCTTGATCGATGTCGATTGCTTCTAACTGATGCCGATGACTGTGTAAACCTACAACTATCAAATCTGCTCACTTGGTAAAGCTTTTAGGCTCCACACCTTAACATGGGCCCTTGCTCTGCCTAGAATAGGATTTGAACATTTTAATTTTCTTTTAAAATAGAAATGGTTATTTCATTGATAAAATGTTTTGTATTACAAATGTATTGATCTATCCCTCCTTTCTCTATATTCTCAGGTCTATATATATATATATATATATGCTTTGATGGCTGTAACTATTTTATAAATACAATGGAACTGAATCATACCCAAAATAGATATTAAATCAAGATGTGGCTGGATGTCCAACTGTGTGATAAATGTCTTCATTTTTCAAGTTTAAAAAATTGGGAATCTATTCCTGATTTAATGGGATCATTAATCTGACAGATCACCAATTGTTTGGAATAGATCCTCATCAGTTCCATATCTAGACATAAAAGTTTTGGAGCTTATCTATAAGAGTACCAGAGCTAAATATAGAGTTTCAGAGTGAACTCCAAAAATGTGATGACTTAAAATAGTATGGTGGAGTTCTAGAACTAACTGTGATGGTTCCAGAATAGATTCTATAGGTTTCAAAACTAACTATGATGATTTTGGAATAGATTCTGCAAGTATTGGAACTAATCTGAATTGAGTCCAATGCTTCCAAAAACATGCAATTCACTTCATATTTATTCTTTAGCCTGATGATGACCTATTTTATTACAAAACTAGAATTTTCCAACACACTTGTTAGGAATTACAGGTCTTTTAAAATGTTAGAATCACAATCAACAAAAGATGGATAATCATATCCTAACTCATCTCAAATCAAAATAAAAGTTACAAAATGCAATCAAATTTAATAGAAAGAGAGAGTAAGATGAGGTCATTTATTATACTTTTAATGGGCATATCCTAGCCTCATCACTTCCCCCATACTTACTTGTTTGTATATCCCTATACAAACTTCATTCTTCAAATTTGAGATTTTATATCCTACATTCCATTTGATTACTTAGATCAAATGGTTGAAATTGAATATCCCAATGCTTTGACTCAGAAGTACTATACCCTGCTCCTACTTCTACTTTTCTTTGCCATTCCTCAAATTGAGTGGGATGTTGAGGTTCTCTATTTTTCCAAGGAGATATGGAAGTGAGAAGCAAAGGTGGCCTTGTCCGCATTCCTATCCATATGCTCAAGGGAGTTTCATTGATCCAGGGAATTATTGTCCATAAAGCTTTTGCCCTTTTTAAACTCTAGATCAAATTTGAAGGGGATATTACTTCCCTTCTTTTCAATGCCACCAGAAGAAATTCCCATCTTTTTAAACATGCATCATAGATATTATCATAATTTGCCCTTTCATAGGAGGTGAAGACATCCATGCTTTGTTGTAAACTAAAAAGATAAGGTTCCTTGAATTTATCATTAAATTCATGGGATTGGAAATGTGTAGCAAAGGTGGATGGATTACCATAATGAATTCTCATACAGAGACCAAATGAACTAGCCTTTGACTAGTGCTCTGACTCCCTTTCTTTCCATGCAATCTAATTATGAAGAATAGAGACAAATGCATTAAGTTGGCTTTCTCCTACATACAAATTGATCATAAAACCTGTATTTCTTTCTAGCATAAAATTGCAGAGGTAAAATTCACAAAGAAGGTTTTTCTATTATGTATTAGCTAAGGAGTAAGTGGCCAAGAAATCAACTTTATCTTTTATTTCATGTGGAAAGCCACATGCTATCCTTGCCAACTGTCAGAAAATGAATTTTTCCTCTAAAAACATGTTATAAATAGGAGAAGGTCTTCTACATGCAAGTAGCTTCTCACTCATCATAAAAACTTTATACTTATCATTTTTCTCCTTGTAAATTTTGTCTTCCCACTCCTTCCTTGCTTTCTCTTCTTCTGTCAGTTTGCCTTTCAAGTTTATATTGGATGCTTTGATTTCATTGAGTTCTCTGCATGTGTCATCCCATAACTACTTGAGTGGAAAATAAGTCAATTCAGTATATACAGAGACTATTGACATAGAGGTCTGTCTTGTACATTTTTTCTCATTCTCCATTAGTTGCCTTTTAGTTTCTACTAATTCCTCATTCTTGGTTGTGAACTGGTTTGTTAATTCTGCAAGGAGCATTTCCTTTTGTTCTAACTTGAGTTTGAGGAAGTTCAATTCCTCATCCTGTTCCTTGATAATGAGTTCTACTTTAGGCAAAAATAGAGCCTATTTAATCTGCTAGTTTTGTTCTTTTTCTAAAAGTTCTTGGGGAGTTAAGCATTCCTCTTCCACCATAGGGGATTTCCCTTTCCTTCTCTAAGATACTTTTTCATCTTCTACATGTGATGGTGTTGCAGTCTCACTCATTTCTTGGAAAACTGGCTCCTCAAATCTTTCATCTTCTTTTTCCTTTTTTGCTTGGCTTGGTTCAGGAGGAGTCATGGCCATGCTACCCAAAATATTAGCAGCTTCAATTTCTAGCCTTTTTTGTTCTTCCAACTCCTCTAAACTTTATTTAGAATTTTTATGATGTTTTCTTTCTTGAGGAGCCTCAAAATGTGCAGACATAGGTCTCCTCTTAGAACTTCTTCTAGTTTTTGCCTTTTTCTCAAGGCTAGGTGAACTATCATTGTCAGAGACAGGTACCAGTTCTTCTATAGCCTTAGCAGAAGAAGAAATGGCTTGAGAAAGTATAGTAGGATCTGCAATTTTAACTTTTATTCCATATTTTCTTCTTGTTGGTATTTCCTCTTCCCCTAATCTTTTCTTTTCTTCAACAATGGTAGCAGTTTTTAAATGAACTGAAGGAGCAGGAGGAGTTGCTATTGTTAATCTGGAAATACCAAGGTTTTGTCCAAATTTTTCAAAAAATTTATCCCACATTTCTACCCCATTTTTATTATAAAGGAAATGGTGTTGGCATACTAAATGCACTAACCCATGATGTCTAATTGTTCTTACACCCCAAGAATACCTCTGGGCCATGATATGGATGGAGTCAAAAAGAAACCCTGGAAGGTTTACTATATATTCTAGTTTTTTGGCTCCATATTTGAGGTGTATAAGAATTTTTAGGACTTCTTTTCGTACTGTCTCAAATTGTCCATCACGGGTTAAATATTTGACTATCCAGAATGCTGCTCTATCAAAGGGTTTGGGCAAGCTGGCCCTCTTAACTCCTTTGATGATTTTCTTTATATTATAAATATATTGGGGTTTAGCTTCCCCTTATTTCAATAGGGTTTTATCCAGGTCTTTTAATGTTCCTTTGATAGGGTTTGGGACATGCATTATTGGTATTCCAGACATCTCACTTATATTCAAAGAAAAAGGAATGAAAACCTTCCTAATCTTTGTCCTTGTTTGCTCTAAATTGATAATAAATTCTCTTACCAATTCATCATTGTATTTGGGAAATTTCTTTAGAAACTCCAGCCATCCTACCTGTTGAAATATATTTGCTACTTCTTCATTTGCAAGGAGTTGGTTATCATTGTTTGGTTCTGACTTCTTTTTTATTCTCATGATTTTTTCTTTGAATCTTTCACAGGTTAGCTAAAAATTGCTTCTCACTCGGTAGAACTAATGATTTTGACTATGAAACTAGCAGATTCAATTTATGATTTGGCAAATTCAGTTACGAAATTACTGTACTTAGCTGCAGAACTTATCAATTTTGACTACGGAACTACTATACTCAGTTGCATAACTAGCAAATTCAGTTGCTTCAATCATAAGAATGATTCTTTATGGTTAACCACCAACTCATTCCATCATCAATATCCTTATCATTATTTTGCACATTTAACCATGATGTATAATAGATGACTCATCATTCTAATCTTTCTAAACCAAGTCTAGTCACACATGTAAACTTTCATTATACCTTTAACAAGTTAAAAACATAATTACCATCCTTGATGATGTAATTCATCCATCATGCTGACACATCATCCTTGAAAAATGGTTAGAAAATAGTTAGAATTTCAAAAGAAGTTTTATTTGAATTAGCCACTTATATGAGAAGATCAACTGTCATCACTAATTTTCAATTGATCTCTAAATTTTATTTTATTTTGGGGGGAAGAGAATGCCATTTATTGGTTTTCATTCTCTTCCCTTTATTCTAGATCTCTTCATCTGATTATTTGATCATTTTGGAAGAACTGGGTTCTTCCATATGATCAAATTCTTTGCTTAATTCAAGAATTCATCCTTAGTAGGAGGTTTCCTATAAAGTTTTAGCCTATGTCCATTGACCAAGAGTATTATTTTGCTGCCATCAATGGGAAGTAACTGGATAGAACCATTGTCAAATATCTACTTGATCCGATAAGGTCCCAACCATCTGGTTCTTAATTTACCTTTAAATTGCTGGTACTTAGAATCAAACAGCAATGCCTAGTCTCCTACTTTGAATTATCTTTCCTTGATATGTGAATCATGACATTGCTTCCTTTAACCTTAAATTATCTCTATCTGGTGAAGTGCTTCCATTATGAATTCATCTAAATCATTGAGTTGAAGGATTCACTCCTTCTGAGCTACATCCAATTCAATTCTCACCTTAGCTGTTGTCCTCAATGTTTATAGTTCAAACTCAATAGGCAATAAGGGCTTTTTACCATAGACTAACTCATATGGTGAAAACCTTGTTGTGGTTTTCCAAGTTATATTGTAAGCCTAGACAGCTTCAGGTAGTCTTTTTACCCAATCTCTTCTTTTAGCTTCAACTGTTTTAGTGAGGATGTTTTCTAATTCTCTATTTGTTACTTCAACTTTTCCATTTACTTGTGGATGATAGGGAGATGACTTCCTATGATTGATATGATAATACATTGTGAAAGCCTAGATCATATTGGACATAAATTGTGGTCCCTAATATGAAACCAAGCTTCTTGGTGCTCCAAACTTTACCATAATTTTGTGTCAAAGGAAATCAACAACTACTTCTTCAGTGGCATTTGCTAAAGCCTACACTTTTGCCCATTTTTTTACATAATCAGTACACACTAGAATGTGTTATTTTCCTTGTGAAAGATGATTAAAAGGTCCAATAAAATCCAATCCCCATCTCTCAAATAGTTCAATCATAACTTGTGGTTGCAGAGGCATTTCATTGGTAATGGTTGGCTATCCCATCCTTTGGCAAGGATCACACTACCTAATATATCTCTTCACATTTTTGTATAGAGATGGCCAATAGTAACCAGTGCTAAGTATCTTGTGAGCTATTTTTTTCACTGAATAGTGTCCTCCACTTGGTTCATCATGACATGCCTAGAGGATGTCAAAAATTTCATCTTCTCTTACACACCTATGTAAAGCCAAATTAGGACCACATTTAAATTGCATTCCATTTAACCACATGAACTGTGCACTGGTTTTGATTAATTTTTTTATTTGTTTTTTAGTGAAAGGAGGAAACTTCCCTATTGGAAGATAATTTTCCATGTCATCAAACCATGGTGTGTTAGCTGAAATAGCAAACAATTGTTCATCTGGAAGTTATCCTTGACTGGATCCTGCTCCCCTGTACTGGTCAATCTTGACAAGAAATCAACCACCACATTAGATTTACCTAGATTGTCCACAATGGTAATATCAAATTCTTGTAGAAGTAATGACCATCTAATTATTCTACCTCTAACCATGGGTTTTTTCATTAAATATTTAATTGTTGAGTGATCTATATGTACAAATATCTTGTACCCTGTAATGTAATGTCTAAATTTAATGATTGCATAGATCACAGTCAAAAATTCTTTTTTAGTGGTAGTGTAATTTCTTTCAATGGGAGTAAGATTTTTACTGAGATAGTAAATAGCATACATTCTTCCTTCTTCATCTCTCTATCCTAAAATTGCACCAATTGAGGTATTTAAGGCATCAGTTTGGATGTGAAAAGGTTTCTCCCAATTAGGTCCTTGCAATATTGGGGCAGTTACTAATTTCTCTTTAATTTTCTCAAAAGCATGTTGACATTGTTCATCCCAAAGAAATTCACAATCCTTGGTAAGCAATTTAAACATGGGGTCAGTAATTTTACTAAAATCCTTGATAAAACACCTATAGTATTGTTGACCATTTTTTGCCCAACAGACAAAAAATTGGTCCCCTTCTTCCCCTACTATTCTAGGCCAATTCATTTTTTGATTTTGCACAAGTCCAAGAATTTATACAGACTCTACAGGTTAGTCTTTTGGTGCATGAAGAATCAGTTTAGAGAGTGTTGGGTTTTACAAGGCTTCTTCAAGATCTTGTTTGAAGAAATTCACAAGGAAGGTTGGCATCGTTGAACTTGAACCAATGAGCTAGTTTAATGCCTTGGTTCAATCAGCAAGTTCATCACTCAAGTTCAATGCAAATTTCAACAGCTGAGTTCAACAGTTTCAATTCAATGCTTTGGTTTGAAGCTCAAGTTCATTAGCCTTGCTTCATCACTTTGGTTCAACAGTTGAGTTCAATAGTTTTAGTTCATCACTTGGTTCATCGCTTTGGTTCAATAGCTGAGTTCAATAGTTTCATTTCAATTCCTCAGTTCATCACTTGGTTCAATCACTTGGTCCAATGCCTTGGTTCATCATGGAAGGTTCAAAAGGGCTTGGATTTAATCAGCAAAGTTCAATAAATAGAATGAACCATTGAACCATTGAACCTTTTTGGGTTTAAGCAGTTGGTTCAAAGGAACGGTTCAAACACTTGATTCAAGCGGCAGGTTCAAAGGCTTGGTTCAATGAATGAGTGGTGTGTAGTGTTGAACCATTGAACCATTGAACCGTTAAACCATTTTTGGTTCAATCGGTTGGTTCAACAGCTTAGTTCAAGGGAGCATCCTAAAGCTAGAAGACAAGTGCCCTTACAAAGGGAAGTTCCAGGTTTAAGAGCCCTTGTAGAGGGCAAGGAGCACTTCAAAGGGGCCATAAAGAAGTGGCTAAGATCTTTCATAATTTTGTTAAGGCAAAGTCATGAATTCTTTTGAACTTTTGCCTGAAGGATTTCTTTTGATTAAAAAGTCTGAAGGAATTCGGGGAAGTTGCAGCCAAAAAACTCAAAGGAATAATCAAAGTAACCGAGATAATTCTCGTGAACTTTTTGTCCACGGGAAAATTGTCTAAAGGAAAAAACCCATAAAAAAAGCCTGTAGAAAAGACCCAAAGGAATTTTCCAAGGACAGTGACGTCCCAGAATCCATCAATTTCAAGGAGACAAATTAGCCATTATTTTTTAAAGAAATGACGGGTGCACAGATGTCAAATTTAAGACGGTGAAATAGCCATTTGCTTTTAAATTACCTGAGCGCCAACAATGAAAAGAGCCCAAGGAATGCAGTGTCCTGCCAGAAGACCATCCTCGAGGGCTGAAGGAGTAGAAAGAGACAAAACCAAGATGAGACAAGGCAAGAAATAGACAAAGCATCTAAGTGGTGAAAGGAGGTGCCAACTCAGGGATTTATTCCTGCAGTTGGAACAACGCTTGCCAGGTGGTCACCAAATAGTGCAAACAATAAGAATCATAGCTTTTTTTCTCCAATTTGCATTTATAAGTAGACAAGCCATATAAATGCCTTAGAGGGAGTAGTCTATTGGGATGCCAAAGTCAAAGCAAGAACTAACAATCAAATGACTTCTTCTTCCCAAGGCTCAGAGCGCACATGGGCCAATGTTTCTAACTCATTTTCACTTTTCACATTCAGAAGAAATAAGAAACTAAAAGTTAAATGGTCAGGGGTTAGATGATACCCGGATGAAGTTGCGTACCATATCCAGATGATTAAAGGAGCTCTTTTTTGGCTATGGAGGATGACACCTATAGATAAGAAAGACTTAAACAAAGAAAATGTTAGATAGATATATGGTGGACTGCCAAGAAAAAGCTTGGTCCCAAAAGTGCAAAGACTTCTTAGAGGGATGACAGTCCACTAGTTGATAAAAAGAATGTTGAATAAAGAGAAATAATGAAAGACTAAGAAATAGAAAGTAGACAATGCGTACCTATATTCTGATGTAAGTCTCCCATAGTCATCGACATCGATAGTCCTACCGGTGTTGGTTGATAAAGTTGCCGACGTCATATTTTTCCAACGTCGATAGGGGCAATGGGCCGTGATGCTGATGTCGGTAGGGGAAATAGGCCTTGGATGGGTTTCAAGTAATCTCTATGGTCAATAGAGTGGTCTGGGAGATTTAAAAGGGTTGTGCAAGGATGCAGGACAGTGGACAGAGTCTTAGGAAGGACAAAGGTAGATTTTGTGTGTGAGATGAGAGTTAGGATAAGAAGGCTTTTCAGCCTCTCTGGGAAGAAAGCTGGGTTTGGTCTCAACAGTACTTAGAAATAACAAATTGACTGATGGTGGAGACTTGTTTCGTTATGGCTAATGTAGGATACCTCATGCAACGTTTCAGTCTAGTATGGAGTGAATTCTATAGAGTTTCTTAGCCTGGAGAGTGATGATAGAATGTTGATGCCTCATCCTAAAGCCTGCCTTTGATATGCAAGGAGTCGAAGAGCAAGAGAATTCAGATCCTGAGAGCAAGAGAATTCACATTTGGGTCTGCAGTCGAGGTCAGAATTTACTTTTAAGCAATCGACGTCGGTGATACCACCAACGTCGATCGACTGTTAACCGACGTTGATGGCTAGAGAATGGGAAAAAGGCTATTTTTAGCCTTTTTCCTGTTCTTCCATCTGCCAAGTTCAGTTGTCATTGTTAAACAGTCCAAAGGCAGGTTTAATAGGCGTGAGAGTTAGTGGGAGAGTTAAAATTAGGTCTTAGGTAATTATGATTAGTCATAGGGTGATAAATGGCCTAAGAGCTAGGAATCTAAGGTGAGGTGTCTAGGGGGATTATTAATTTAAAATAAGTATTTTAAATTAATAAAGTATAGGTTAGGCATGTTGAAGTTAGAAAGGGACCAAAAGGGGGGGTTAACACTATTTTGGTGTCTACATTTGCCCCTTTTTGTCTTGTTGGTTGTTCTGACGAACTGCAAGACAAAAATAGGAGTAAGTTGCCCCAAGTATGGGATAAGGTCATTTTTGTCTTGTTGGTTGTTCTGATAAATTGCAAGACAAAAATAGGAGTTGGTTGCCCCAGATGTGGGATGAGGTATTCCCCCTCAAAGCGGGAGTCGAGGGAAGGTAACCTGATATCGAGTGTTGATTTGATGAATAGTGGATGGGTATGGTGAAGGTTGAGTGTGAACACTGCAAAAGTTGAGATTGCATGCATACCACTTCATGTGATAGATAGGTCAAATTATCACAGTCAAATGTCAAGGAGTGCTAAAATCAAAATTACCAGTCCCTAGCATTTAGTCATAGCTGAATGGGTTAAATGATCAAAGTTGTAGCTCCAATGGTCATCATGTTCCAAGTATCCTAGGCTCAGGAAGTGCTCCTAGAAAACATGCAAATGTCACAAATATTGAGGATCAACTGGAGCGTGATCTGTCAATAGGTGTGAGGGCCGCAATGTGGGTTGCATACAATTTGCTAACTATTTGTGAGGTAGCATATATGAAATCAAAATAACCAAGGCAAAGTTGTCTCAAAAGTGGTTGTGGTCTGAGGAGATAGTTGCGATCTCCAAGGTCATTGGTTGAGTCGGGATGAGATATAAGTCATCTCAAGTGGTGTGTTTTGTGGTCAGGGAGATGTATGTGATCTCCAATGTGCCCCATGAGAAGTTTAGGCAACTCATTTTCGTGTCAGGGCTGATTTTTTGGTCATGATTTTGGGTTGGGTATAAATAGTTGGTCTATTAGATGGACAGACGAAGGAATGGCTGAGCTAACCTCAGAAGACCCCATGTCAACTGAGTGTTGCCTACATAGCCCCTGTTTGAAGGGCCTCAGGCCAATGTAGTTCTCCTCAAAAAAGGGAGGAAGGGTCAAAGTGGTTGATAGGTTGTTTGGTCATGTGAATGGTTTAGCACTTCCCATATGTCTAATGGTACATGCTTGAAATGATGAAGGGTATGATGATGTTACAGCGTTTTCCATATTATGTGATGGTGTATTCTATAACATTGGTTATGTGGTTTTATCCCTAGAAATTTTCCATATTCGTGATGGTGTATGCTAAAAATGAAATGAGTATATTTATGCTTCAGCAAGTAATGGTTTATGCTTGACATAAATTGTGTGTGGTCGATAGTTTCCATGTGTATTATTTTTCATAGAAACTAGTGTGAATGGGCTATGTCATGTTAGTGGTCTGAAAATGTTTAGTTTGGTTTGGTTTGGCTTGAATTGGTTTGGTTGGGTTTGGTTGTATGTGATGAAGATGTTTAAGAAGTGAAAGGCGTGTTGCTCTTTCATTGACAAGGACCATAATGGTAGCATAGATAGGGTTGTTGCAAACAAAAAGCCCCGTTCATGCATTACGTCATTAACCATTGTTTGTGTTAGAGAAGTAGTCGAATCACTTGACATTAAGTGAGCTTGAAATCCCTTGAGTATGTTAGGGTAATAGGTTTGATTATGTGAGATGTGAGGATAGCATAACTCATTTTTAGCAAGGATAACTTTGCCCCTTTTATAGGTGATCCTAAGAATGACTATAGGCAAGTCCATGACTTAATAGTTTGTCAATCATTTTTTTTTTTTTTTTTGGGTAGACCGATCAATGCGGGAAGTCTACATGGGGATGTTTTTTTGTTTTGTGGTCATATGTGAATTTGATTGATGCAGGAAGCTTCTGAGAGAGTGTTTTTTGTAGCAAAATTTGGGTATAGCCATCCTTCAAGGAAGTAGTCTATTTTCTGCTTTGTATGTTTTAATAGTTTTGGATAGTTGTCCTTCAAGGGAGCAGTCTAGTAATTACAACAATGATGCAGCTGTCCTTCGAGGGAGCAGTCTACATTTATAGTTTATGACCTTTGAATAGGCATCCCAGTTTTTTTTTTTTTTTTTTGACTGGACTTTTGGTCATGGACTTGGCTATAGAGGTTTGGAGGTTTCTCTTTTTATTAAGACAAAGCATTAATGCCACAAGGGTTAACTAATGTAAGGGGGTTGAAAGGAATAGGTATGTGGATGATGAGGGTTGCTCAAGGGACGAGCTCAAGTTAAATATCAAGTGAGTGATTACTTGATTAACAGTAGAATGGTCGTAGATGCAAGGCATTAAGGGGCTCAGGTTTTGGCCAGCCTTCAAGAGAAGACAGATGATAAGTCCTTGATCCATACTTGTGTGTTATGATATAAGGTCTGAGCCAATTAGGAGCAAACTTGCCTCATTTACTTCTTTCCATATTGGTCACGTGTTGGTTTTCTTTGAGGACAAGATCTCTGATTTTGAAATCTCGTTCTCTTAGACTTTTGTTATAGGAACGTTGGATGCAATTTTGGTAGATATGGAGATGGTTGAGGGTAGCAAGGTGACATTCATCAAGTAACTCAAGTTGAGCCAACTGATCTTGATGAAAGTCATCGTTAGAAAGTATGTCATGCAAAGAGATGCATAAAGAAGGTATCTGTACTTCAAGAGGCAAAATTGCCTCAGTTCCATACACTAGAGAGAAAGGTGTAGCACTTGTAGGGGTTCGAATGCTAATGCGGTAAGCCCACAAAGTGAAGGGAATGTGAATGTGCCAATCCCTTCCAGCATCATTGACCACCTTCATTAGAATTTTGGTTAATATTTTGTTGGAAGCCTCAGCCTACCCATTTGCTTTTGGGTAGTAAGGCGAGGAGAAGCTGAGCTTGATGCCAAATGAGTCACAAATTTTTTGGACAGTTTTGTTTTTGAAAGTCTTGCCATTATTGGTGATGATTTTGTGGGGTACACTGAAATGATAGATGATATGGGTGTTGATGAAGTTGATGATTTTGTCAACTTTAGTGGAGACAAAAGGAATAGCTTCCACCCATTTAGTGAAGTATTTGGTTGCAGTGATAATGGACTGATGTCGAAGAGATGAATGAGGGTTAACCTCATCGATTAGATCTAAGCCCCATTGTGAAAAAGGTTAGAAATCCTTAGCGACTTGTAGAGCATGGCTAGGGACATGAAGTAAGTTAGCATATTATTGGCATTTGATACAACGCCAAACATAGTCGCTGCAGTCTTGGTGAAGAGTGGGCCAATAATAGCCCAAGCGAAGGATGTGCTTTGCAACCAAGTTACCACTAAAATGCCCTCCACAAATCCCATCATGGACTTATTTGATAGCGTGAGATGTTTTAGTGGAGGTTAGACATCGAATAAGGAGGCCATCAAAACCTCATTTATAGAGAAGACCCCCTAGCATGGTATATCAAGTTGTGCTTTTGATAAAAGCCCATCGCGCATTGCTAAAGAGATTAGGGGGGATAATAAAATAAGTTAAGTAGTCCACAAGTTGTTTATACCAAACATCCTATGGACTAGAGTCAATGGTGCTGACAAGGTTGATGTTATTGGAGATATATGAAGGTAATGCCAAATGATGTACCATAACATAAATTCTCGAGGAAGATGATGAGGATGGAATGCATGAGGTGAGAGAAGCCATAGTATCAGCAAACTTATTCATAGATCGAGGATAAGTTTGTAAGAGATAATGGTCGAAAGATTCTAGTAGGGTGTCAACATAGTGTTTGTACCTTTGAAAAACTTCATTTTTACAAAGATATGAACCGTTGATTTGATTGACGACTAGTTTTGAGTTGCCAAAGATGTTGATGGTCTTGATGCCTAGGAAAAGGGTGGTTTAAAGTCCCAAAATTAAGGCTTCATATTCAGCCATGTTGTTGGTACATTCAAAGTCAAGTTTGAAAGATAAGGGCATGGGCTCACCATCGTGAGGGATGAGAATGACCTCTGCACCCCCACCGTGTTGACATTTAGACCCATCAAAGAACATTGTCATTTGATAGAAAATGTCATCAGTGGATAACATGGTGATGGATTCGTTAGGGAATTCGCAGTGAGAGGGTTGGTTGTCAGGTAGAGGGGCATCAGCTAGTTGATTAGCGATTATTTTCCCCTTTATAGACTTTTTTTGGATGAATTCCAAATCAAACTCAGCAAGAAGCATGAACCAACGAGCCATACATTGGTTTTGGTATGACTTGGAATGCGTGTATTTGAGGGGGTCAGTGTGGGTGATGACATAAGTTTTGTGATTGAGAAGATAATGACAGAGTTTGGTAGTGGCAAATACTAATGCCAAATAGAGTTTTTGGGTATGATTATACCGAGTTTCATAATCAATGAGCGTTCAAATTATATAATAAACTGCTTGCTCATGATGTTGTTCATCTCGGTGCGCAATCATGGCACCTAAAGAATGATTTGTTGATGAAATGTAAAGATAGAAAGGTTGGTCATCTTTTGGTGGAATAAGACTGGTGGAGAGACAAGATAGTGTTTAAGGGCTTCAAAAGCCTCTTGGCAATCCTTATCCCAATGAAAGGAGACATCCTTCTTGAGGAGGTGATGAAAGGGTTGACATCGGTCGAAAAGCTGCGAGATGAAGCGACGAATAGATTGAAGCTTCCCTTGCAGGATATGAATTTGCTTTAGATTGGTAGGTGGTGGCATCTCGAGTATAGCTCTTATCTTAGTGAGATCAATCTCAATGCCATGAAGGGAAATGATGAAGCCTAAAAGCTTTCTAGAGAGAACCCCAAAGATGCGCTTCTTGGGGTTGAGTCGAGCGTTGTATTGGAGGAGGTGAGTGAAGATGATTTTGAGAATAGTTAAATGGTCAAGGCAGAGCTTAGATTTTCCTAGTAGGTCATCCACATATTCCTCTATGATTTTGTGGAGGAGATCATGAAATATGTGGGTCATGTCGCATTGATATGTGGTGCCTGCATTTTTTAGGCCAAAAGGCATGACCCTATAGCAAAAAGTCCCCCATGGGGTGATGAAGGTGGTCTTGTGTTGATCTTCTGGTGCAATCAAGATTTGGTTATATCCTGAAAACTCATCCATGAGTGATAGCATCTCATGATCGGCCGTAAGATCAACAAGTTGGTTGATGTTGGGTAGAGGAAAATCGTCCTTTGGGCAAGCCAAGTTAAGGTCACGATAGTCAGTACAAATTCAAATTCCCCCAATCACTTTTGTGATAGGGATGATGTTTGACACCCATTGCAGATAATCAATGGGTTGGATGATGGATACGGAAAGAAGACATTGAAGCTCCTCTTTGACAAGGAGTGCAATGTAAAGATGCATTTTGTGAAGCTTTTGCCTAACAGGCTTAGCCTCTGGGTTTGTGACGATGTTATGGATGACGATGTTAGGGTCGATGCCAGGCATATCATTGTAGGTCCAAGCAAAGGCTTTGCTATGGTCTGAAAGGAATTTGGTATAGTCAATTTGTTCTTGGGCATCCAAAGATTGACCAATCTTTAAAACGTGAGGAACATCGGAAGATGGAAGGTTAATGTTAATGGTCGATTCATTTAACATAACCTATGTTTCCAAAGGAAGTGATCATTGGATGAAAGAGTCATCTGCACCCATGTAGGTGAGAATGGCATCATCGTCTATGCATTGGAGAGTGTTGATAGTAGTAGATTCATCATCTATTATGTTTGGATAAATGAGAGGGAGAGACCTGGATACCCCACCTATTTGATAGGTTAGGGGTTCCAAGCGAATGGTGTTTATGCAAAAAAAAACTAGGAGGGATGGAAACCACCGACTCCGTAGGTGAAGATGGGGGAATAGGCAATTTTGGAGGTGATTGTTCTATGATAGGTTCGGGGCGAGGGTTTTTAGAAGTTTCAGTAGGTTCTTCAAAACCCAAGCCATGTCGCTTCTTGGCATTCTTCATGGCCTCATCATTTGGTGGTTCGATGGGCTGGTGGGAGCCTTGTTCATAGCGCCCAAAGCTAAAGCCCTTCCATGCACACCTATAAAGATAGGTATGAGCAAAGCTTGGGTTTCCAAGAAAAGAGAAGTCAGACGTAAATAGTTGGGGTGATGAAAGAGGATTCCCATCAGTGGGAGCTCGATCTAGCCCTCCATAGATGAGATTTGTTTGAAGATTGGGAGGACCATAAGGGTGACCATTCCAATACGATGGTCATAGCTAAGATTGTGATGAAGTTATCCATACTCTTGAGGAGTCTAGAACATGTCCAAGGTGAGTAAATGATACTCCCCAAGTGAAAGACATTGGAAGGTATCTTCCATAGGGTCTTTTGTTGTCACTTGAGGAGGTGGTGTAGGTGTAACCACCATTTGCATACTTGTTGAAGCTTCTACGGGTGGAGGTGGTGTTTGGGTCGATGTCTTGGAAGGAATGAAAACATCATTGGGTCGATAAGTTGTATTGCATGTCTTGAAAGGGGAGGGGTCTATGGGAATGACATGGACTTGACCGTCGTGTTCAAATTTGACACAACAGTGTAATGTAGAAGGGACACAGGCCATGGCACAGATCCAAGGTTGTCTTAATAACATGCTGTATTAGAACTCTCCTTCAATGATGTAGAAGAGCTCTAGGATTGTTTGTGGGCCAACATGAATATGTAAGATGATGGTGCCAATGGTAGTGGCGGTAGAGTCATTAAAAGATCGAAGAATTGCGTCAGTCTTTGATACATAATTCTTTGGGAGGGCTAATTGGTCATAGGCATGGGTGGAAATGATATTGATGCTGGTGCCCCCATCAATCATAACTTGCTTAATGTGAGTTCGATAAATGTAGGTTGTGATGAAAAGGGCAGCATCCTGATCTTCCAAGTTGGAGGTAGGAATTTCAGAATCACTAAAGGTAATAGAGGTGACGGTGAGTAATGATTGGACTAAGGTAGCTAGTGGTTGGGGGTCCTCAGGTTAGACCTCCACTACTTGTAAAGCTTTGATTAAAGCTTGACGATGTTTTGGAGAGATTTGAATGAGGTCATATAAAGTCATCTTCATGGGAGTTTGGTGAAGCTGTTTCACCATAGAATCATGGATTGCCTCTAAAGAAGTGGGTTGGGATGTACCCAAGATAAAAATCTTGGGTTTGAGTGGTTGAGCAGGTTTGACAAATGGGTAGGTCCAAGGAATAAAAACTTTCTCTTTTGCTTTATCCTTTAAAGTTTGTGACCTAGTGGCCACATTGATGGTGTTAATCTTGAATAAAGGGGGCGAAGGAGGTAAAGGGACCATAGTCTGATGATGGGATTCTGATGAAGGTGAAGAGGTTTGAGAGACATGAGACGGTGTTGGAGATTTGTTGACAGTATCCTCAACAAGAAGTGTGTCTTTTTCCAAGCAATGGTGAATGACAACCTTGAGGGCACAACAATTTTTAGTGTCATGCCTAGGTGAGCGATGATATAGGCAAATTTTAGTGTCATCGAACCAAGACGGTTTTGGTCTGAGAGGTTGAAATGGTTTAATAGGTGGAAGATTGATGCTAGAAGTTTGCAAAAGTTGGCGTAGTATCAAAGCATATGAACCCACTAAGGGGTCCATGCTTGTTGATGCACTAGGTGTTGATGACTTTTGTTTGGGAGTTGTTGAGGGAGATTTCTGTACCACCTTTTGGGTTGCTAGTGTGGCCACTTGTGTAGATGACACTTTCTTTGTGAGGGGTGTAGAATTTTTCAGAGGAGGTATATTTTTGGTGGGTCAATGGAGTAATGGAGGCAACTTGTTTTTGTTAAGTGTTGGAGTAGGGAGCACTCCTATTAAGGTAGAAGGATGTGGGCCCAAAATGGAGGGCAATGATGACGGTGGAGGAGAAGTTCTCTGACATGTTTTAGTATCCTTCTTCAATACGGTGTGAGGACTACTACTATGGGGGGTGAGATTCAAATCTACCTTCACTTATGGGTGAGTGAGGTTAGATATGGGGCAAACACTGAGGGATTTAACCAGTGTTGGTATGGTGGATGTTTGTGAGGGTTTAGGTTCAGATGTGGACGGTTAAGCTTTTGAAGATTTGGAAGTAGAAGCCTAGTCCTCATTGGAGACTTTGGGAGATTTTGCCGAAGGAGGGTCGTTAGTACGAGATGAAGTGGGATGTGTAAGATAAGGAGCTTTAAGTCACTCCCACAATGCCTCATGCTCTAAGTTACTCGAATGGAGAAATCTTAAGTTTTCAGTCAGTCGAGAGAATGGTTTGGAGGATGTTGCATGAGGCTTTGGTTTTTTAGAAGATGTGGGTGGTTGTGAGATCATAAATGTGTTAGATGCAGTGATCTCAGGCCAAAGGCATGAGAGAGCCATTACTAGATCATCTTCGGTTGAAGTAGGTGAAGAGACAAGTTCTTCTCTTGGTGGAGAAGGAATTGGAGAGTGGAGTTCTTTGAGAGGAAAGAACATAGGGATGATCGTGCCTTCTACTTGTGGTTGAAGAGTAGGAAAGGTATGGTCCTCCATTGGTAGTAGGAAGGATGAAGGTGGGGCTAGTGGCGTTGGTATAGTAAAAGTGTCCTCCAATATAAGAGGGGTAGATGGAGGATTATTAGGAGGAGAAGGCTCTTCTTCTTGTGGTGGAGGGATAGGTTGACTAACTTCTTCAGTTTGTGGAAGAGGTTGGTTAGGGACAAAAGGAGAAACCATATCGACCATGCATATATTATGCTCTTAGGGGTCTTCGGCTGTGGTCTGAACATTGTTTTGGCTAGGGGGATGGTTAGGAAAAGGTTGTCTAAAGATGTCTATGTTCTAGTTAGGTGGCGCATTTGGGTTATCCAAGACAAGATCACCTTTGTCTAGTATATCTTGGACAATGTTCTTGAAGGTTTTACAATTGTCTGTGTCATGGCTTTGACACGGTGATAATTATAGAAGTCATTCTCCCTATACCATGCAGGGATGGCATGCGAGGGATCAAATTGAGGTGGTGGTCAAATTTTGGGGAGGTTGAGGACTCCCTATTTGACTAGTTTATCCAACATGGACATGTATGATTCTCCTATTGGAGTATATTGACGTTGTACGTATCGTTGTTGGAATTGTCGCATAATGCTTTGAGATGTGGAAGGTTCAAATTGGTTAGTTTTGGTCGATGATGATGGTCTAAGTACCACAGTATTTGTTGATCCCTTGGACTTAGGATTGGAAGAAGAAGATTTGGATGAAGGGTCATGTGATTTTGCATTAGTATTTTTACTACACATTTTGACTTTATTTTATTCGACAAGACAGATTTCAAGCTTCCTAGCCATGGTGAAAGCTTCATCAAATGTGCGGAATGTTTAGACCCGCAAAGTAGATGAGATGTGTTTGGCACATGCTTGTGAAAAGAGTTCAATGAGCTTAGGTTGAGGTAAAGAAAAGGAGAGTTGGTTGATTAAGCCTCTCCAATGGGCAATGAAATTAGCTATTAATTCATCATCAAATTGTCTGATAGAATATAGGTCTGTGATGGAGACCTTTTTAGTTATGTTAATTGAAAAGTGGTCAAGAAATAGTTGAGCTAGTTGCATGAAGGTAAATAGAGAGTGACTGGTAATAGAGCTATACCAATCGAGGGTGGCACAAGAAAGTGACATGGGAAATGTGCGTAGTAATAACGCATCATCATGTGCTATAAGGTAACAAGTGTGTCTAAATGCCCGTAGATGTTGCTGTGGCTCCTCTTTACTCTGAAAGCAAGTAAACTTGGGAAGTTCCCACTGACTAGGATATGGTCAGATTGGGACCAAAGGATGAATAGGTTCATTATATATTTTTTCATATGAGAGAACATTTTTTGAACCTGAAACGAATGTCTCAATATTAGACACCTTATCCATCAACATATTGATTAGATCGATTGATGGATTTGCAGGTGGGGTTCCCCCTAAGTTGTAAGGCATTTGGAAGGTGTTAGGTGGAGCGTATGACATAGTTGGTTGCGCTTGTATAGGCACAACATATTAGTAACTAGTCATGGGGACTGATGTTGAAGTCAAAGGTGGTTGTGTCATGAAACTAGAGGGCACGACTTGACTTGATGTTGCCAAAGGTGGTTGGATGGTGGCAACACTAGTCGAAGGATAAGTAGTCACTCTTGTATTTATGGGTGCAAGAGTAGGTGGGATGGAGACAATTAAGTTCTGGAATGGTGTAGAACTTTGTTGAATGGTTTGTGGTTGAGGGGGTACAAAAACCCCAATGGAGGTAGGTCCAAAAATAGGAGAGGCCACACCTTGAAGATTAGTCATGGTCAGGTTGTTAGTTGAGGCAATGGCCTAGGTGACCATGGGTTGGGTTACAGAGGCTATTGATATGATTGTCATTTCAACTAAGGAAGTTGGTATCCCATAAACTGGGTTGCTTGAAGGATCTCGAGTTTGACTTCTCATGAGATAGTGTTGAAGAGCCTTGACATTGAGGTCAAGGAACCTTTTAAAGTCTTGATCCCCTTCGGGAACAATTGGATGTTGAGTTGGGGTTGGTTGGATAGGAGTACGTTCAGTTTTTGAATTATACTCCATTTGGGGACTTGATATAGAAGGCAAAGGTGGGAGTGGTTGTTGCCTTATGTGGTCAACAAGGGTTTTAGCTTGACTACGTGTCAAAACCATTCAAGGCCAAATAGGTTCAGGTTCTAAAAACTGTATGTTTTAGCCTCAGAAAACTAGAATTTGTTTTTAACAGTGAAAAGGTCAAGTTTTTAGCTTGCTATTTGAGAAGAAAAAAAATTTGACAATGACCAACGTCAGTAAAAAAACTAATGTCGGTGAAGTAAGTTGCCGATGTCGGTCAGATAACCGATGTCGGTGAAGATCAATTGCCGACGTCGGTGGAAAAACCAATGTCGATTACTGTGTATTTCCAAAAACTCAGAAAACTAAAAGTTTTTGGAAGAAAGAAGAAAGTCTGAGTTGTTTTTAGATCTCAGAATGCGACCTCACTAGCTCAAAAAATCAGATACAGATAGAAAAATAGATGATGGCAAGCAACCACTAAACGTTAATTCCTAAGAATAAATTTTAGAGTTGTGTTGGCTTATGCCTTAGAAGAGTGTGTTTGGGAAGTTGGGCTTTTAGAACAGGTAGTAAGAGAAGTAGTCTAAGGTTGGTTTTGGGTTATGTTTTGGTGCTCAAAATTTGTATTACGTTTCGTACATGGCTTGGTGCTAGGAGCTTGCTCCCCTCACTTCACGAGCCCAGAGACAAGCTGGGTCGCTTAGCCAATATATACTTCCCCTAGAGTTTATACTCTGCCAGAGAACAGAGTGGGTTCTCCCCTTGGTAGTGAAGTCCAAGTAGGATTACCAAGAAGGGTAAGGTATCCGCTAGGTGATGAAATCCTAGTCGGACCTTGTCTCAGGTATGTTTAGATGTTTGATTTTGTGAATGTGGTTAGGTTCTGTAACATATGCGTACTATGATTTATTAATAATGCATTTTTAATTACTAGATGAGCTAAATATGCATTCAAGCAGGAATGAGATGTAATATATTTTTAACCCAAAATGAAATGTTTTGTTCGAATGCAAACAAGTGAGGAAAAGGTTAAGAGCATGAATTTCACTACTCTAAGATGCAGAAAAGAAGTGACAAAAAGAAAAGGTTGTTTTTAACCTGTGATAATGGTGTCTTTTCGAAAGAGAAAGAAAGAAGAAGGATGCAAGAAGAGAAATTTTCCTAATGCACCTATATGAAAGTTTGTTTTAGAAGAAATGAACCCAAGGAAAATTCTAGGGTCCCACCGGGCGTGCCAGAATGTTTCTAACTCATTTTCACTTTTCACATTTAGAAGAAATAAGAAACTAAAAGTTAAATGGTCAGGGGTTAGATGATACCCAGATGAAGTTGTGCACTGTATCCAGATGATTGAAGGAGCTCCTCTTTGGCTGTGGAGGACGAAACTTGTAGATAAGAAAGACTTAAACAAAGAAAATGTAAGATAGATATATGGTGGACTACCAAGCAAAAGCTCGGTCCTAGAAGTGCAAAGACTTCCTGGAGGGATGACAATCCACTAGTTGATAAAAAAAATGTCAGATAAAGAGAAATAATGAAATACTAAGAAATAAAAAGTAGACAATGTGTACCTGTATTCTATTATAAGTCTCCCACAGTTGCCGATGTCAATAGTCCTGTCGGCATCTATTGATAAAGTTGTCGACGTCGATTATTCTGCCAATATTGGTAGGGGCAATGGGCCTTGATGCCAATGTTGGTAGGGGCAATAGGCCTTGGATGGGTTTCAGGTAATGTATGTGGTCAGCAGAGTGGTCTAGGAGATTTAAAAGGGTTGTGAAGGGATGCAGGACAGTGGACAGAGTCTTAGGAAGGACAAAGGTAGATGTTGTGTGTGAGATGAGAGTCAGGATAAGAAGAAGGCTTTTCAGCCTCTCTGAGAAGATAGCTGGGTTTGGTCTCAATAGTACTTAGAAATAACAAGTTGACTAATTACCAATCCATTCTTAAGATACTGAAATGAAAGGTAGAAGAATACTTAGCTCTTGGTGGAGAACCAAAAGTGTAGAAGACTTGTTTCGTTATGGCTGATGTAGGAGACCTCATGCAACGTTTCAATCTAGTATGGAGTGAATTCTACAAAGTTTCTTAGCTTGGAGAGTGATGATAGAATGTTGATGCCTTGTCCTAAAGCCTGCCTTTGATATGCAAGGAGTCGAGGAGCAAGAGAATTCACATTCGGGTCTGCAATTGAGGTCAGAATTTAGTTTTAAGTAATCGACATCAGGGATACCACCGGCATCGGTCGACTGTTAACTGACGTCGACAGCTAGAGAATGGGAAAAAAGGCTATTTTTAGCCTTTTGCCCATTCTTCCATCTGCCAAGTTCGGTTGTCATTGTTAAATGGTCTAAAGGCGGGTTTAATATGCACGAGAGTTAGTGGGAGAGTTAAAATTAGGTCTTAGGTAATTATGATTAGTCATAGGGTGATAAATGGCCTAAGAGCTAGGAATCCAAGGTGAGGTGTCTAGGGGGAATTATTAATTTAAAATAAGTATTTTAAATTAATAAAGTATAGGTTAGGCATGTTGAAGTTAAAAAGGGACCAAAACGGGGTGGGGGGGGGTGTTGACACTATTTTGGTGTCTACAGCTAGCTTGCAAAAAAGGTGCCAAGTTTTCTTCCCCTTTCTCTATATATTGTAAAAATTCTCATTTGAGAGGGATCCATTCTCTCAGCCTTAAGGCAAAACTCTACCTAAAAATCTCTCAAGTTTGTAAGGCAGAGCTCTGCCAGTTTTACCTTGAATCAGGACTTAGAATTTTTACCTCTATCTGGACTTGCCCTTTAAAGTATATGTCTATTTTCTTCTTTTTTGTTAAGTCATTATCTTTCATACTTTTCACAGATTGATTAACAGCATGTCCAGTGCATTATGAATTCTCTTCTCTGCAAGTCTGCTAGAAGTGTTCCTAGGGGAATGTAGGTGCCTATGAATAGGCTGCCATAAGTGTGTCTGAGGATGCCTCTAGTAGTTTATTCCTCCCTATACTTCCACGGACCCCTAGCTAACTATTGTAGAAAAGCTTCCCACTTTAGATGAAGTGTATGGGCACTTATTTTTGGTGAAAAGTGTATATTCAGGCTAGGTGGGTCAACTTTTTAGGTGTATCACCTTTTCATTTTTAGGCTTAGGTTCTATTTTCAACATCTCTCTCTCCCTTTTCATCCCCCCCTTTTTCATTTTATTTGTTAGAAATAGGAGAAACTAGGGCCTAAAAGATACATCAGAGGGAGCTAGCCCTTATCTAGAGACTCTCCCCTCTAGCTTCACTGGTCCCACAAGTGAGAGGGGAGTTTCCATTGTTACGTGTGGAAGGTAGGAGCTCAGCGTCCTGCCCTAGGTGCAATCCATTGCATCAACAATTTTTGACATGCCTAGAGGGACCAACTGGGACAAGTTGTGTCCATAGAGTTGAAGAATTTTTGGTGTGTTCTTCAACCAAACAGCCTTTGGAGGCTTTTGCATCAACACCAATGGTGACTCTGAGTTAAATCAACTTGTTAAGCAGTTCTGGTGCCATCAAGAAATAGTATTTTGGTATGTATAATTCCATCATTAAAAGCCATGGACCCTATTTTCCTTGGCCAGTCTGGATATGATCCTTACCAGCCTTATGTTGATCCTTATCAAGTTCAATATGACTAGTCTCAACCCTATCATAAGCTATATCAGCCTTATGCCCAGTCTTCTCAATGTGTCACTTCTCCCACTCAACCCAGTCTCTTTGCCAATCAACCTGTTTCCACCTTCAAATGAGCACTATTGGGATACGAAAAGTATGTAATATATCTTGACACTAAAAGGGGATGTGGCCAAGAAATTCTTGATCATGTCATCCATCAAGTGAGAAATGCATTAGATCAGGTTAAGAGTGAATGGGCTCCTATTGAAAGAGCCAATTGGCAAAGACTTACAAATGAGATGCTAGATGTGAGTGGTTTGATTGCATTTTTGGAAGAGAAGCTGAGTATTCATGAGAGGTAGCCTTACCAAGTATATCAACCTACATACACACTACCCCAAGTATCATATCAGTCATATACAGCCCCTACTTATAAGCCAAGTCAAGCCTGTCAAAGTCTTTTCCCCGATCATGTTGAGGAGAGTTCTAAAATAATAAATCTTGTGTTTCAGGCTAATCTTGATAGACAGATCAAATTGGCAAATCTTTAGATGCAGTAGTGCATTTTGGCAGCAAGGGAAGTGGAATCTAAACCTCACTACCCTTTCACATTATGGCCCCATCCCCCCAAAATGAGATGCCCAGTCTAAATATCTTGAGCTGAAACAAAGTGGTTGAGTCATGGAACAACAAGGAGGAGAAAGACATTGTCCAAGAGTGTGAGGTACAAAATGAGGCTAGTCCTTTTCAAGTCCCTCCCACCCTTCCTCAAGAAGCTTCTTGCATTTCATGGCAACCTTCATGCACTCCCCATCTCTACAATGATTCCTATGAGCTCCAAGAGGTACAAAATGAGGATAATCTGGCTAAGCAGATTGAAGAATTAGAGGCTAAGATGAGACTACTTAGAGAAAGAGAGCTGGAGTTTTTAGACCTTGTAGAGGAGCTGACACCAAAAGACACCCCTTCCATAAATCCACAAGCTAATTTCAATATTGATGAAGTGTTGGTAAAGTGGAGGGACAAAAATCAAGAAATTTTGGCCTAAGGTCTACCCCCTCCTATTCTAGAAAAAACTCCCTCTTGTGTGCCAAATCCTTTCTATCAGATGGCACTTGCTCATTTTAACTCATCTGATGCATCAATCGTTCCTACCTTTAATCTTGTATGCCTAGCTTTTTAGCATGCCTCTTTTCAGATAGCTTTTCTTGTACATGAGTAGACTCTCCCAAATCTTCTCTAACCTCCTCAAGTCTTTCAACATGATCTCCAAATTCCAAGCTAGAAGAAGGAACATCGTGAACCAGCTCAGGACCTTGAAGAGGATAAAGTTGCTACCTATTCACAGGAGCAAGATTCCAATCCCAAGATCATGAGCTGGAAGTAAACAGTGGAATCTTGGGGTAGAAAGGAAGAGGAGGAGAAAGGTTTTGGTCAAAACCTTGAAGAAGATGAGGCTGCTCCTGCTCCCGATGATGATTGTGACCTCTTAGAAAGGCTCTTCGAAGAGGATATAGACAGGCAGATTGTAGAGTTGGAATCCAGAGAGAGTTTCCTTAGCTAGTGTGTGATGGACAGTTCAAACCCAATGGCACATTCTATGTCTGAACACACCCCACCTACACATCTCCAAGAGAGCTATCAGTACATGCCTGATATAGATGAAGTGCTGACCAAATGGAAAGAGGAGACTCATTCGATTCTAGTTCAAGGACTGCCTCCTCTTCCACATGAGTTCATCCGTCAGTCTTCCATTGCACCCCTTCTCAAGGAGGAACCTATCTTGAAGGAAACAAGTGAAGAGGAGTATGCTCAATTTATGACTGATCAGGGAGACTTCATGAGTGAAGATGAGGAAGAGATCACCATAGGTACCCCCTTTGATGAACAAGAAGACAAGTCACAAGCTTTTGCCTCTATCTTTGATGATGAAGTGATTTATGCCCATTTTCTCATTTTGCAAGATGTTATGGAGGGGCATAGACACTTTCTTTACCATGCTTTGAATGATTTGTTTGAAGTCATTGGGGTAGGTTACACTATTCTTCAAGGGGGCTATGAGCTAGCTGAGAGTGGAGAAGGTAGCATTGGGACTCAAATAAGTATGCAAAGGGGCTGCAGACTTTTAGATTTATCCCTTCAAGAGGTTGATGAATCTCAAGATACTTTCTTTGAAATAATCAAGGAGGATGGTCATACCATGGAACCTGAACATGAGGCAGAAGAGAACAAGCCAGTCAATGATGCATATCAAGGGGCTTATGGTGATGAGCCAGCAGTGATTAATTTCTTGATGAAATACACCAACATGAAGAACCAACAAGAGGCAAGCTTCCAAGAATAAATAGAGTACATATATGTTGGAAGCATGTTTGAATTTGATCCACTCGAATACAAGCCAACCCAGGTGGCAAGCAAGAGGAGCGAGTCACTAACTCTCCATTTCATTCAGCCACTTGTTTGGCACTATAAGTTTCCTTGCCAAGAAGGAGACTTAAGAATTTTTCCCTTTGATCTAGGAGGGAAGCAGATGTACCGGGTTAGTTGTATATAGTAGTTGTTTAGTTTCTTTTCTTGCTTTCCCTAAGTGCAGTTTACACAAGTAGTTTTTTTAGCCTTCTGTGTGTTTTCCTTTATGTGTGGGGTAAAAGCTTCATGTTTGATTCTTGTATCTATGGGGTTGTTGCTAACCTTTCTTCAAAGCTGCATTCTAACTCCGTGCCCAATGGACTACAAGGTAACTAGTCTCTAAGCATAGCAGGCATAATTCCCCTAGGAATCACCAATTTGTTGACCATTTTTTGCCTAACAGGCCAAAAATTGGTCCCCTTCTTCCCCTACTATTCTAGGCCAATTCATTTTTTGATTTTGCACAAGTCCAAGAATTTCTACGGACTCTACAGGTCTATTTCTACGAATTCTGTAGGTCTATTTCTATAGACTCTATAGGTGAAGTTTCTATGGATTTTGCAAAGAAGTTTTTCTACAGACTCTGTAAGTTAGTCTTTTAGCACATGAAGAATCAGCTCAAAGAGTGTTGGGTTTTACAAGGCTTCTTCGAGCTCTTGTCTGAAGAAATTCACAAGGAAGGTTGGCATCGTTGAACCATTAAACCATTAAACCAATTCAATGCCTTGGTTCAACACCTTGGTTTAATTAGCAAGTTCATCACTCGAGTTCAATGCAAAGTTTAACAGCCGAGTTCAATGGTTTTAGTTTAATGCTTTAGTTCAAATCTCAAGTTCATCAGCCTTGGTTCATCACTTAGTTCATCACTTTGGTTCAATAGCTGAGTTCAACAATTTTAGTTCATCACTTGGTTCATTGCTTTGGTTCAACAGCCAAGTTTAATAGTTTCAGTTTAACACCTCAATTCATTGCTTGGTTCAATCACTTGGTTCAGTGCCTTGGTTCATCATAGAAGGTTCAAAGGGGCTTGGTTTTAATCAGAAAAGTTCAACAAATGGTGTGAACCATTGAACCATTGAACCGTTGAACCTTTTTGGGTTCAAGAAGTTGGTTCAAAGGAATGATTCAAACACATGGTTCAAGTGGCAGGTTCAAAGGCTTGGATCAATGAATGAGTGGCATGCAGTGTTGAACTGTTGAACTGTTAAACTATTGAACCCTTTTTGGTTCAATCATTCAGTTCAATGGCTTGGTTCAAGGGAGCCTCCTAAAGTTGGAAGACAAGTGCCCTTGCAGAGGGCAATTCTGGGTTTAAGAGCCCTTATAGAGGGCAGGGAGCACTTCAAAGGGGCCACAAAGAAGCGGCTGAGATCTTTCAGAATTTTGTTAAGGCAAAGTCATGAATTCTTTCAGAATTTTGTCTGAAGGATTTCTTTCAGATAAAAATTTTGAAGTAATTTGTGGAAGCTGTAGCCAAAGAACCTGAAGGAATAATCAAAGCAACAGAGACAATTCTCACAGACTTTTTATCTGTGAAAAAATTGTCTAGAGGAAAAAACCCATAGAAAAAGCCCATAGAAAAGACCCAAAGGAATTTTCCAAGGATGGTGACATCTCAGAAGCCATAAATTTCAAGGAGACAAATTATCCATTATTTTTTAAAGTGATGACAGGTGCGCGAACGTCAAACTTAAGACGGTGAAATAGATGTTTGCTTTTAAATTACCTAAGCACCAACCATGAAAAGAGCCCAAGGAATGTAGTGATCCATTAGAAGACCATCCCTAAGGGCTGAAGGAGCAGAAAGAGACAAAACCAAGATGAGATAAGGAAATAAATAGACAAAGCATCCAAGTGGTGAAAGGAGGTGTCAACTCAAGAATTTATTCCTACAGTTGGAACATTGCTTGCCAGGTGGTCACCAAATGGCACAAATAGTAAGTGGCACAGCTTGTTTTCTCTAGTTTGCATTTATAAGTAGACAATCTATGCAAATGCCTTAAAGGGAGCAGTTTGTTGGGATGCCAAAGTCAAATCAGGAACTAACAATCAAACAGCTTCCTCTTCCCAAGGCTTAGAGCACACATGGACCAGCTTGTAAAAAAGGCACCAAGTTCTCTTCCCCTTTCTCTATATATTGTAAAAATTCTCATTTGAGAGGCATCCATTTTCTCAACCTTAAGGCAAAACTCTGCCCAAAAATCTCTCGGGCTTGTAAGGCAGAGCTCTGCTAGTTTTACCTTGAATCAAGACTTAGCATTTTTACCTCTACTTGGACTTGCCCTTTAAAGTATATGTCTATTTTCTTCTTTTGTGTTAAGTCATTGTCTTTCATGGTTTTCACAAATCGATTAATAGCATGTCAAGTGCATTGTGAAGTCTCCTCTCTGCAAGTCTGCCAGAAGTGTTCCTAGGGGAATGTAGGTGCCTGTGAATAGGCTACCATAAGTGTGTCTGAGGACGCCTCTGGTAGTTTCTTCCTCCCTATACTTCCACGGTCCCCTAGCTGACTATTGAAAAAGAGCTTCCCACTTTAGATGAAGTGTATGGGCACTTCTTTTTGGTGAAAAGTGTATATTCGGACTGGGTGGGTTAACTTTTCTGATGTATCACCTTTTCATTTTTAGGCTTAGGTTATATTTTCAACATCTCTCTCTCCCTTTTCATCCCCGCCTTTTTCATTTTATTTTTTAGCAGTAGGAGAAACTAGGGCCTAAAAGATACATTAGAGGGAGCTACCCTTATCTAGGGACTCTCCCCTTCAGCTTCACCAGTCCCATAGGCAAGAGGGGAGTTTCCATTGTTGCATGTGGAAGGCAGGATCTCAGCCTCCTGCCCTGGGTGTAATCCACTGCATCAACAAGTATCTAGCATGTCCTAAGAATGATTATATATCTATGGGAGTTTGAAGAATAGGCAAGTCTAAAATAATCTTGATTTTGTTTTGGTCAACCTAAATTCCTATTTTTGAAATATGGTGCCCTAATATGATCCCTTCATCAACCATCATCAAACATTTCTCATGACTAAGAGACAAGTGATTTTGTTCACATATTTTTAATACTCTGTCTAAATTTTTTAAGGAATCATCAAATGTATCTCCATACATAGTAAAATCAACCATGTATACCTCCACACAGTTATTTGTTAGGTCTACAAAAATTGCTAATACAGCTCTTTGAAAGGTTGCTGGAGCATTACATAGTCCAAATGGTAATACCCTGTAAGCAAAGGTACCCCATGGACAAGTAAATGTATTTTTGTCTTGATCCTTAGTAGCAATCCTGATTTGATTGAATCCACTAAATCTATCCAAGAAGGAAAAGTATCGTTTACCTAAAAGGTTGTCTAAGACTTGATTTATGAATGGTAAGGGAAAATAATCTCTTAGGGTGGCTTTGTTCAGTTCCCTATAGTCAACACAAACTCTCCATTTTCCATTCTTTTTAGGGACAATTACAAGAGGAGACACCCACTGGCTATCTAAGATAGGGTAGATAAAACCTACTTGTAATAGTTTTTCAATTTCTTTTTTGACTATATCCCTTAAGGCTGGATTAATCCTTCTCTGAGGTTGCCTAATTGGTCTAATATTTTTAGCATAAATGTGATGAGTGCAAATACTTGGATGAATTCCCTTTACATCTCTATAGTCCCAGACAAACACTTTCATATGATCCTTCAAAACTTTAAAAAGTTTGGCTTCTTCATCATTCTTTAACTAGCTATTAATATTCAAAAAAATTCCTAGTTGAATCTTTTAACATGTTTGGTTTCAGCATATGATGAACTAATTTGTTGAAAGGGTTCCATTAAGGTGTTTAGTGGATAGGCATGTGGTAACAATATACAATATGTAACAACATCTCTGAAAGTTCCTAGAGGCAAAATGTTAGACAAAGGACAATAGGAAGGGTTATGATACTTATCTTATTGTAGATTAAACTCATCGTTACTACTATTTTCAAAAAATTCTTCACTATCTCCTGATATCTGTAAATCTAATGCTACAAATCCTTCCTCTCCCTAAGAGAAATCGTGTTCCTCTGGAGTGAATTTATCTTCACTTGTAGAGAATTGGTGTGGTTCTAGAACTAAATGTGATGGTTCCAAAACTAACTGTGATGGTTCCAAAACTAACTATGATGGTTCTGAAACTAATTGTGATCATTCTAGAACTAATCCTGACTTCTCCAATGATGATTGATGTTCATTTAATGAAGGATTAACCATATCATCTATTTCCCATACATGATCTTGTAATGTTATCATATCCAAAGAAGATAGATTTTGCTCATTAATATCAGGATTATCAACCCATAATTTTGCTTGATTATCAATAAAAGGTCATGCAGATGGATATAATGAAATTTGCTTAGAATTCTTACCATTTGAAATAGTCATATCACCTAACCTGCAATCAATTAAGGCAGCAACTGTAGCTAACCATGGTCTCCCCAAAATGATGGGATAACCAAGTGTTTTACCTTTTGGCTGTAATATAAGGAAGTCAACTAGATATTCCCATGAATCCACCATTACTACCACATCTTCAATAACTCCTAGTTTTGTTATAGACTAATTTGCCATCTATAATATGGTATTAGTAGGTTGTATGCTTATTAATGGTAATGTTTTCAAAGTGTCCATTATCATTATATTGATAGCTACACCTAAATCAATCAAAACATTATATATATCTTTACTCCCTATAGAAATAGAAATAACAGGGCTTACAGGATCTCCATATTTAGGTAGTAGGAGTTTTCCTGCTAATAAATCAACAAGTTTCCCATCTACCTGAATAGTCCTAAGGTATTGCTTCTTTCTTCTAGGTTTTTTAAAACATAACAATTTAATTAACTTGTTTAACTCTAGAATATCCTTAATTGCTTGTAACAATGGTATTTCAATATTCAATCTTCTTAGTTCTTGCACCAATTCAGATTCCTTAAGTTTTATGTTTTTTTTAAGTCTTTTTGGAAATGAAATCTTAGTAGAATTTCTTTCTGGTTCCTTATCTTTTTCTTTGTCATCTTCCTTAGGTGTAACTATGCTAGGGGGTTTAGCTTCTTTTGTCATCTCAGTGATTATAATAGGTGGATTGCTAACTATTTTTCTAGATCTGGTTTGAATGTTTTTGCAATCCATTATATTTAAATCAACTGATTTTTTTTGTTTTGTTTCGTATACAGGAGTTGTTTATTTGTTTCTTGGGTTTATTACTGGTTGTGCTGGCATTTGGGTTTGGAATATGTTTTGATCTATGGATTTTGTGCTGGAGGTCCCATTATGGCTTGTTGGTTCTGATTTGGATATGTTTTTCCTTGCACATAATTGTTAGGGCTCCATCTAGGTTGTGGCCAAGCATAAGGATTTCCTTGACCAGCCCAAGGTTGCTGATGTCCTTGAGTATACCAAGATTGACTTGCCTAATCTTGAGGATGCCATGGAGGTTGAGGGGCCCAAGGTGGCTATCCCTAACTTTGTGTTACTATTTGAGCTGCCCATGGCATCATCTAGGGATTAAGAGCTGGTCTTGGCATAAATTGTCCTTGGTTAGGTTATCTCTAATCAAAAAAAAATTCTTCTATGGTGGATGATGTATTGGTTTGTTTGAGCTGCTTTTTTATGAGTGGAAGAAGAGAACAAGTGTGAGTATCATGTTCTTTAGATTCACAGACAAGACATACTTCCATTTTATCCAAAGGACATTCCCTTATTGCATGTTTCTTCCTACATCTAGGATAATACATGGCTAATGGTTCAAGTTGGGCATTTGCTTTAGCTTGCAATCCATCCATGGTAGAGGTTAATTGAACTAATATGTCTATTTCAAAGTTTTCTAATTCATCCATAAATTTTTTCATATTTGGATTCAAATTTTTAACTACTTTCCCTTTTCTAGGTCTACCCCTTGTTCTTGAATAGCTTCTACAAATTTCTATGATTTCATCCATTTTTAATTGAGCAATGTTTCCTCCACTAATTAAATCAAGGGTTTCCCTAGATTCATCATCCAGACCTTTGAGAAAAATGGTTTTATTTAAATCTTCTTGAAGTAAAAATCCACATCTTTTACTCACAAAGAGGAATCTATCCAAATAATCTTCCATATTTTCATCTTCTTCTTGTTTGATTTTGAAAAATTCTTCCTTTCAATTTCTTCCTCTACAATAATCTTGATATTTATCTAGGAAGACAATTTCCATTTGTTCCCAATTGGTAATAGAATTAGATGTTAGTCCCATAAACCACCTCATTACTGCATCTTTTAGGGTAGATGGAAACAACTTCAATTTTTGATTATCTATCTTATAATCATAAGTCTAACATAGTACTTTAAACTCAAACAGAAATTGGTTAGGATCCTCAAAATGTGGGCAAGTGTTTAGGTGAAATGTTTTTCATAGTGGTTTCATCATCCTCAATATGAATGGGATAAGTAAAGGTTCTCTCAGGTTCTCTTCCAGCTTCTTGTTCCATCTCTCTAGTATTTTATAATTTCTTCTCCTAATCAATGTGGTATGTAGTATGTTTTGGGGATGGTGAAAAGTCAGGGGTAGGGCGTTGACTACTCAATTGAGAATCAAAACTTTCCCTCGATGGATTTTGAGAAACAATCCTCCTCCCTAAGGTTTTACTTGGTCCTGGTGACTAATCCAAAAATTCCAAAGATGGCAATTTTTCTTCTAGTCTTGTAGGAGATAATGGTACCTCCAATTCTTGTTCAACATCCTTTCTTAAACTAGAGGATGATGGAATTTCTTATTCAGATATTTTGGGGAGAAATATACCCTTGGAATCTCGTGGTCTACTCATAAATTAGATAAAATTTCTTTAATTACTAAATGAATGATTGTTGCTCTTATTAACACCTAATTAGAAAATTCCAACTAGTGTTCCCTAGCAACAGCGCCAAAAATGATGGGTGTCATCATCCCCTTCATTTAATCAACTTTTTGTTGATGTCATATTTAACTAGGGCTATGTCTAAAGCTATATGCAACAAGAGGAATCATAGTGATTTAGTAATTTAATAGAGGTATTTGTATTTTTGTTATTTTGGGGGGTTTTTAATGTCTTACAGATTTCTTGGTTAAAACCTTATTGGAATCAAACTATGCAAACCTACTAGAAATAAACACACTTTGTAGAAATGAAATAGATTATTGGAAATAAACACACATTATAGAAATGAAAATAGATTACTGGAAACAAACACACATTGAAAAAATGAAATTGATTGCTGGAAACAAACACACATTGCAAAAATGAAAATTTAATCTAAAATGCCTGCAAGAACAAATTTACAAAAAATCTTAACTTTAAGTAATTGGAAGCATTTATAAATTTAACAGAGTTACCTATTTTCTTTTTTGAATAGAAATATAAATACCGACAAAAATGAAGATCCTGGTTCTTTGGAGGAGTGGGTCCTTGCTCCACCTAGAACAAGATTTGAACAATTTAATTTGCTTTAAAAATAGAAATGGATATTTCATTGATAAAATGTTCTATATTACAAATGTATTGATTTATCCCTCCTTTCTCTATATTCTCAAGTCTATATATATAGATGTTTTGATGGCTGTAACTATTTCATATATATGATGGAACTGAATCGTACCCAAAATAGATACTGAATCAAGATGTGGTTGGATGTCTAGCTATGTGATAAATGTCTTGATTCTACAAGTTCAAAAAATTAGGAATCTATTCTTGATTTAATGGGATCATTGATCTGATAGATCACCAGTCATTTGGAATAGATTCTCATCAGTTCCATATCTAGTCGCAAAAGTTTTGGAGCTTATTTATAAGAGTACCAGAGCTAAATATAGAGTTCTGGAGCTAAGTCTAAAAATGTGATGGCTTGAAATAGTATGGTGGAGTTCCAAAAATAACTATGAAGGTTTTGGAATGGATTCTGTAGGTTTCAAAACTAATTGTGATGATTCTGGAACAGATTCTGCAGGTTTTGGAACTAATTTGAATTGAGTCTAATGCTTCCAAAAACAAGCAATCCACTTCATATTTGTTCTTTAGCCTAATGATGACCTATTTTATTACAAAAATAGAATTTTCCAACACACTTGTTAGGAATTATAGGTCTTTTAAAATGTTAGAATCACAATCAACAAAAGATGGATAATCACATCCTAGCTCATCTCAGATCAAAATAAAAGTTACAAAATGAAATCAAACTTAATAGAAAGAGAGAGTAAGATGAGATCATTTATTATACTTTAATTTGGCATATCCTCACCTCATCATAAGGGGTAGGCTTGTCTTTGTTATTTTGATGATTTCAAAGAGAATCTTTATATATGGCCAAATGAGCATTAGCCTAGTTCAAAGCTTGAGATTTGGTTTTTTTAATAGGATTTTAAGTCAATGTCATAAGCTTGTTGATGTTTAAAAATTATAGAATCATGGTCAAAATTAAGACTAAGAATGAAATGCATAGCCAAATTATGAAGTTGCCTACAAGTCTCATGAGAATGACCCCAACTAGCATGAAACCAACAAAAATTATTAGGATCATGCTAAGATTTCATGGGACAAGTGGGATCAATTTCTTGTGGAAGAGGACTTGGTATATGTTTTTATAATTTTGATATGGATAAAGGTTTATGAACATTAATGTTATTGGTTGAAGATAAATGAGGATTGGTAATATGGTTGGGAGGGGAAGCTTGTTCCATAGTATGGTTGGGAACAACAGCTTGAATAGTATGAATGGTATCATAGGAGTTGATGACACCATCATTTTTAGAATGATGATTCTTATTCTTGATTAACATTTGAGTACCCATAGAAGGTTGGTATGGCTTGAATTGACACATGATAAAATCTTGACATTTGGCTTAGTCAATGGCCTCTTCCAAAGTACATGGAGAGAGAGTCTGGACCTGATATTATAACATGGGAAAAAGAGTGTTGATGAAAATATGAAATATTTTGTCATCTTCCATATTATGTTCACATTTTTTAGATAAGTTCTTCCATTATTTGATGAAAGCTTGTGCAGTTTTGGTCTCAAGTTTCTTACAATTGATAAAATGGGCCAAGGTATTATCAAGGAGATCACTAGTTTCAAACTATTGGACTAGAGCATTGACTAAGTATTCCAAACTAGTGATGGAATGAGATTTGAGTTGGTTATACCAATATAAAAATCACTCATGAGAATATTTTCTAATATCTTTGTAGTGGTAAAAGTATTCAACTTGATCTAGTGTTTATATAGATTTCCAATTTTTTTTAAATGAAGAGAAGGATCAATTGACCCATTTTAAGTAATGGTAGGGGTGATACCTCTTATATCTATGTTATAAATTTGACATTTAAGAGGCTCGTTTTGTGCTTGATTATTTTTTTAACAAAGGGAAGTTGAGGGATAAGATTACCATGAGAATCCTGAAGAGGAAGTGGGAGAGCATTTTTGTTATGCATTCCCCATGGAACCTGTTAAGGGTGGGTTTGAAGATGGATAAGATGATTTTGCATTTGCATCATTTGATTTGCATTGTTATCTTGAAAATAATTCATTTGATTAAGAGTTTTTAATATAATTTTATGGGCTTGAGTGGTATTATTAGGATTGTGTAAATAATTGGAATTAATAGTAGTGGCTTGGGTACCACTATGGGTGTTAGTAGTAGATTGAGAATAATTATTGGTGAGGCACTAGTAGCATGATTTTCTTGTGTGGTAAAATATTTACTATTAGAGGGATGAAAATATGAGAATAAGTTACACTAGAGGCATGATTACCATGGGTAGCAAATAATGTACTAGTGGAATAATTAAGAAGAACAGGGCTTGGAAGAGGCCCACTAGATGTATAACCTACCATGTTAGTGGATATACTAGGCATAGAGGTGAAATAAATAAAAGAGAAAGATGTCATGGTATGAGAAGGGGTGAAAGTAGAGGTAAGAGGTTGAGAGGCAAAGAAGCTAGTGTCTCCAAATCTATGTGAAAATGTGGGAGAAGGTAAATGGGCTCCTCAACTTAACCACTTATCACAAGATGGTAAATAGTATAAGGGTATTTTAATTGATGTTGAGGAAACTCATTAATGAAGAAAATAATTTCTGGGGTATAATATAATTTAGGTTGATCTCAAAATGAGAAGAGAGGATTGAGAAGTGAATAATAATGAGTAAGGGTCCCATAGTTTATAGTGTGAGTGGCTACATGCACATTACTTTTATCTAAGGTAGGATCCACAAGTTGCTTATGGGAGAAACTATTGGGGTTGGTAAAACTCATCATATATATTAAATTCAACTCAGTGTTATCTTTAAATATAAATTTCATGATGAGGAGAGATATTAGGGAAGGCAAAGCTGATGAAAAAGCAAAGAGATACAAAAGATAGATAAGAGTACAAAATCAACCAGGTTGACCTAGTATTATAAATAGGAGGCAAAAGATTATAGAGTCAACTAGGTCAACTTAGTACTATTATACATAAGTTATCAGAGTAAAAAGTCACCCAAGTCAACTTAGAACTATAAATAGGGAAAAATATAGTCTGATAAGGATATAGAGTTGACCAGGTTGACATAGTACTGTAATCTGATTGGCAAAAAGAAGTACTAAGTCGACCAAGTTGACTTAGTTCTATAGTCAAGGAAAATGACAATCTATAAAATATTATGTCAAATAGAATGATATTGTACTAAAAATAGGTAAATATTTTTTAAATGTAATTTTAATTAAGAAATGGAAGAAAACACATAAATAATTGGATTAATGAGAATGATCCAACACACACAGCACAAAACCTTACACCAACACTGGTCAATGCAAGTTTTTTTAAATACAACATAAAATGAGCAGAGAAAAAGCAGTCAACTAAGAATTAAATGTTAACTAAGTGGTCATCTTGAGTGTTGTTATATTATTATGAAATGTTATTTTAAGTGTGATACGGAAGTTAGCTGAAAATAGGGAACTAGAAAGCAATCTATGGATGGTTTTAGGATATTTAGGTTGAAAGGGATATGTGTTGGCAATGGTATTGGCTTTTTATTGGGTTCTACCCCCTCACTTCATAATCTTATAGTGATAAGGGTGTCAGGTGCTTTGCCAATATATACTATTAACCACATGTTTATACTTAGCCAAGAAAACCAAGTCAGCTTTCCCCTTGGTGATGAAATCCAAGTAGGTTAGCCTTGGGAAGACAAATTTTAAATGCATTTTTAATGTTGTGTGATTTTTTAGTGTGTGAAAAAAGATCAAAATAGTGCAGCTAATTGGTAATTTGAAAAATCACCTAATTAGACTATGTGAGCTACTTTAAGCATGTAAATAGCTAAAAATGAAAGTGTTAATTAATTATTAGCAGATAGTTGTTAATTCTCAAATTAAGAATTATACAGAGTCAATTCAAATGAAACTATATGAAAACATTACATAACAAAGTCAATTGTGTCACTACTATTTTTTAGAAGCAAGAGTCTTTAATAACTAAGTCAACCAAATCAACTTAGTCTTTTAGATCAAAGACAAGATACAAAACTAAGTCAACCAGGTTGACTTAGTTTGTTATAGGATTGTAGTTTTGAAGATTAAAAAATTGTAGAAAATAGAACTATAATGAAGTACTAAATTTAAATAAAGAGAAATAGATGAACCTTGGTGGGTTGGAAGACGATTAGGAGCAAATTTTTTATTGAAGTACCTTGAATGTTGCTTGCAAGTTCTACCAACTAAGTCAACTGAGTTGACCTAGTTCTATGAAACCCTATATGTTGAAGCCTAATAAGATGACTAAGTCAACTTGGTTACTTATTTTTTTATTTTTATGTTGACTGTAAGACTAAGTCAACTTGTATGGCTTAGTTTGTTATTCTAGATGTTGACTAGAAGACTAAGTTGACCTAGTCAATTTAGTTTGTTATCTGAAACTAAAAAAGATCACTATGTCAACCTATTCAATCTAATAACCTATATCTAATGAAGACATACATAGAAAAAATAGATTCATTTTGATATAATTATGTGTCAAACCTACACATAGAAGTTAGAACTATACTAGCATGTTCAACTTAGTATCATAAATATATAAAAATAATAGAATGATAGAAATAAAAAGCATGAAATAAAATCTACAAGGGTTAGATTCATGTCAAGTTCACCACTATGTATGTCTATGTGTAACCTATATGTCCTACATAACACTTAAATATCATGAAATGCATATGTTTATAAATAATATGCCATCTACCAACATGTGATAAGTAACATATGTAAATAGTGTAAACTATTAATCAAGTCATGATCATGTCCTAATTTTAATTTTTTTAAATATGTAGATGATATTTATTAACTATATATCACCTTAGTCTTTTACACTTTGCAAACTTAAACTTTGGTTGTTTTTCTCAGTTCTAGACCCTTCATGCTTCCACAAGTCTCATATCTACTCTCTCTTGTGCCCATTAGCCTATCTCTTAGTCCAACCAATATTATGTTGATAACCAAGGCCTTCTATATTTCCCAAATTTCTTAAAACACATTTATCTTATGCCTCTACAATTTTTGAGCATGTAACTATTTTTTTGCTCCCTTAACACTTGTATCTCAGATGAACACCTACGTTGACATAGGTGTCATGTTCTGACACAAGTTTTTAGTGACCTAAAGTCGTCTAATTTGCAAATGAAATGTATCCTATGGTTGGCATAAGTGTTATTATGTATTATATTCTCCACAGTGATTATTATAAATATAAGATCAACTCTCATTCATTCACCACCTAGCACATACCTATATTCATGCTAAAGAGCATTCAATTGATAAAATTTTCCCTATTTTCTCTTATTTCCACATCAATTATAGGTATATCACAACTATAAGTATGAAGCATTGAAGGAGAATCCTAAGAGATATCTTTTTCAAGTTATAAGCTAGGCCACTCTTGTAATTTCTTATCACACATTGCATGATTCACACACAAGGCAACATGTAGGGAAGAACTACATAAATATAAAGCCCTCTTTAAAGTATTGGTTATGTATCTAATAATAACTGATAGAGGGTTATTTGGGATAGTTCAACACCATTTTCCCACTAACCCATTTTTCAAATAGCCACTATGAATATGAAGAACTAGGGTTTTGATCATTTGACAAGGAGTGATAGTCCATGACCTAGATATAAATGCACTAGATTGAATGCAATGATAAACCCAAAAGCATCTAGGTGATTAGATCATATTTTAGAAATGTTTCCATACTAGACACCTACATCTGATCTAGACACCACCATCGATGTAATCATCTCAGGCTAATACATGTGTTTATAGTTGCAAAGACACTTAATCCATAATTTATCAATTATTCCATAATAGTATTCCAGTTTATTACCTACATGTTTTATATTTATATCTATATTAGCATCAAACCATCTAAGCATCTTATTTCATTATCATTTCAATATCTATCATTGATTTACTTTTCATTTTTATCATACCTCAACATAATAAATTTAATATATGTTATATCTACATTTTATAATTAGTTGACCTATTATAAATATGTTTATCACCTTTGTACTTATTTATTTCTATATTATTAACCCTACCTACCCCATATTAAGATCCACATATAATTTAGGGTTAAACATTTTGTGAACCTAATCTCTAAGCATCATCATTGCATAAACATTCTCTTTAAAATGCTTATTATATGCCTTGTCCTAATCCTTGTGTTTTTTATTTCTCTCATCATGGATGATATCAATTACTTTTATGACTATTATTATGAAACTCTCTAACTCTCTCTTAATGAAGGAATCAAAATTGATTACAATTACATTCCTCCAAGTGCTAAAGCATATAATATCAAAGCTTTGAATGGTGGAAGCTCTTATTCCTCTAGTCAAGTAAATGCTCCCACCATTTCAAAGATATGAGTTGATTCATATTAAGGAATATCAATATAGTTTGCCTTTACCTACTACACCAAAATTGGTTTCATATGGAAAGTGTTCTTTCATTTGATAGTGAAAACTTTCACCAATTACATAAGGATATCATGGAGGATTTACAAATAAGTTAGAAAGAGGATGTGCCTTCAATTTCATTGATCGAAACCCATCTTACTCTAACATCTCCAAAAAATATCCCCCTTATCAAGGGTGATGACTCTATCCTACCTTCATTTGATATTAATTTTTTTCAAAAGGTTAACTAAGACATCATGGCATCTTTACCAATTAACATTAATCCATCAAGAAATCATTACAAACCTAAAGTTTAAAAGGCTATTAATGTTCCAAATATAGAACTCTTACCAATATAAACCAAGGCATATAAATTAAAGTATATTTATCTTCCAAAAGATACATTTACACCAAAAGTTCCTACTATAACAAAAAAGGTGCCTTTACCAAAGATTCCTCAAGCTCAAATTGTTATATCCTTACCAAAAGTGCATGAACCAATTTTTTCTAATGTTCTAGGCTCTTCAAATGATATATCAAAGGTTAAAAAAATTAGAGATCCAATACCACTACCAAAGTATCCCAAATTTAATGATCATGAACTTTCATTTGTTATTCATGAGGATGATGATAATCATATGCCTAGATTAAATAAAGGTGGTAGATTAGAACCAATGATAACACCTATGATAAATACCACCATTTCCTTAGAATATCTTGTTTCTATAATGAGCATTATCAGGGATATTCAAAAATAGGTTTCTATACTTCAAATACAAATGGTTTTCCATAATAATCATTTAAATGTTAACTCATTCAAAAATTAACCTCTTGCATAATGTATACTTGAATATACTTATCCACAAGATTTTGAACTATTAGATTTACCTCTTGTTTTGAGTCATAAGGACCCATTCTACCACATGATTAACTATGTACATTCTTTTGGTCAATGGGAAAAATAAGACACATTATTTCAAAAAGTATTCCATATGATCATTTCTAATGAGGCTCATAATTGGTTCTATAGCCTACTAAAAGGTTCCTTAACCACTTTTGCACAATTATAATATGTGTTCTTTATATATTTCAATATCCATAAGGTACCAATAATTACATTAGAACATTTACACAATTTCAAACAATGTGATGATGAATCCCTTCAATATTATACCATTTGATTCAAAAGTAAATCATATGAGCTGGCACTTAAACCTTCAAATTTGGAGTTGAAATTCATTTTTAGTAGAGGGATTCTTTCCCCATTAAAGGAAAGAGCATTGCATAAATAATATGATTTACCCATTTACATATTGATGTCCATAGATATGCTTCATTCATACTTACTCATCCAAAGGAGCTTAACATATCTCCATCTAAATACAAAAGTTTTATCCTTCACACAAAAGAGGGAGATAAATTACCTAAGGAGAATTATGAACAAAAATGTGGTGTTCCTAATCTTTATATGATTGGTTTAAAAAATTTACTAAATATTGGGCCAATTCAAGGCCCACATCCTATGCAAAATCCTAAAATTCAAAAAATCAAAAAGAGTCCTTGTCACTAGTATTTAAAAATTACTTTATTCATGGGTGTTACTTTTGAAATTACCACATTTATACTATACAATCGAGGAGACCGACGTGAGCGGGAAGACGCCCTGATACTTGTATTTCATGGTCTTCACCTTTTTTGGAGACGCTTCAGACATGAGAACTAGTTTTGGCCAGACCGGTGCTGATGAACAAGAGCTCTCTGAAGGTCCTACAGACATGATTGTGAGATTAGAGGAGAGTGGATGAATGGGGAAATCATAATTTAAGTGATCATGGTAAACAGAGGTCACTTAAAAAGGCCAGGTGGAAGAAAGGACCGAAAAACAAGGAAGAAAGAGAAAGAAAAATTCAACGTGGAAAATCCTCCAGAGTTAGGAAAATCTAGAGGAGGGATGCACGGGTGGCAAAAATTTCTGCCCCTACAAGTAAAAAAAATATGCAAGGGCGGTGAAATTTGCCACCCTTGCAGAGATGACCTGCACGGGCAGTGAATTTTACCGCCCTTGCAGTTTAGGGAAGAACGAAGTAGGGGCAGTGAAATTTTCTGCCCCTATAGGGAAAGCCTACATGGTTGGCAAATTTTTCTTCCCTTACGAGACAAAAAGGAAGAATGTAAGGGCGGTGAAATTTGATGCCTTTACATGGTGGGCAAGGATCGTGGGCGAGCGGTGAAATTTGCCGCTCGTGCATGAAAGAGAGTGTGGGCAATGAAATTTGCCACCTGCGAAGGTGAGAAAAGGAAAGAGAATGACACATGGGTGGCAAACTTCACTACCCTTAGGGCTAGATGTGGGTTTGAGAGAAGGGAAAATTGTGAGGGACGGGCGGCAAATTTGTCGTCTGCATGGGTTTTGTCAAAGCCATGGGTTTGGAGAGAGATAGCATTTTTAGCCATCCCTGAAGGGACAAAGCATTTTCATTAACTTAAAAATGATAAAAAGAATAAAAACTTAAGGAATAATGAAGAAAAAGCAAAATAAATGAAAAGAACAAGACCGATCTGAAAGCCGTGCGCACCACGAGCTCGAATCTGTGAAATTGCTCTTCAAGTCACTCGCTAGATCATCCAGACGTGAAGGGTAGGAGGAGAGGAGGAAGTAATGAGAAGAAATGAGGCTCAAATCGGTTTATATGGGGTGAAAATTGACCCCAAAACCCATCATGCATGGTAATAAATGCCACACATAGAAATTGAGGCATGCTCAGGTGGCAAAATTTGCCGCACTTGCATGCCTTGGTGGGTCTGAATGCAGGGGTAGATAATTTTTCCACCCTTGCAGGTTAAGATGCAAGGGTGGAAAATTTTTCTGCTCTTGTAGGAAAAATGCAGGGGTGGCAAATTTTTCTGCCCTTGCATTCCAAGGGTCAAAAATGCACTAGCGGCAAAATTTGCCACCCGTGCACAAAAGAAGAAAAGACCAACTTTGGAAGAGGTAGTCTGGGGGAGGGGTTATTTGGTTGCAACAAGATCATGGTCACTTTTGCATTCATAGGCCAAGACAAGAATGAATTCAAAATCTGTCTCAAAAAATGAACTTAAAGAGACAAAAGATGAAACGGATAAGTTTCGTATGGAGATGTTCCCAAAAATGGGCTAATCCAATTTTGGAAACAATAGCTGGCTCCTATTGGGGAAATTTTGTTAATCAAATTGATTATCAGGAGTAGAAACCAGTCTCTAAGTGCTTCATCCAAGCCATTGGGCTATGGAGTTGAGCTAAAAATGAAAAAAAAAAGACAAAACATAAAAACTGTACATATATACAAATGAACTTCTCCAAGTCTCAAAGATTGAACAGCTTTAGATGCTGTCCGCTATGAGGTAGTGCAAATGGTGTTCCATCTTGGTACTCCAGCAAGAAGCTAGCCTCACCATAGAGCTATCGAATGGTGAATGAGCCTCTCCACAGGGAGTTAAATTTGTCATGCATCCCTTTTGGTTCTCACCTCTTGTCCCATAACAAGACTTGATCTCTGACTTGGAATTCGCAAACTTTAGCTTTCTTATCAAAGAGTGCCTTCACCTGGTTATAATGTTCCTTAATCTGATCCACTACCATAACTCGACACTCATTCAGCTCGTTTAGACACATGATTCTTTTGTCGACCGAGCTTTTGAAGGTTGAGTCTTTGATCGCTTTAGTTAACCTGAGCGCTGGTAGTTCAAGGGTGATGGAGATTTCAGCATTCAAACCATAAAGAAGTTGGAAAGGAGACAAACCTATATCCCTTTTTGGTGTTATTCTATCCACCCATAAAGCATCATACAATGCTTTGTGCCACATTTTCTGATTGTCGTCCACCAACTTTGTGATAATAGTGACCAAGTTCTTGTTACTCGATTCTGCTTGGCCATTTCTTTGAGGGAAATAATCTAAAGTATGGGATAAGGTAATCCCATAATAAAAATAGAATTGAGAAATTTCATGTGATGAAAAATAGGCCACATTATCTATTATGATCTTCAGTGGGACCCCAAATCTGGAGATGATATTTTTCTTAAGAAAGCTGCATACCACTTCAAACGTAGAATGCTTGGTTGGGATGGCCTCCACCCACTTAGTAAAATAATCTATTGCCATGAGGACATAATCATGTTCAACACTAGAAGATGGGTTGACTACACCAATGAAGTCAATACCCCACTTCTGAAACGGTTCTTTAATCACAACCGGCTTGAGAGGCAATGTAGGAAGCTTAGGCTTTCCAACGAATTGCTAGCACAATTCACACCTACGCACCTATTTATAGACATCTTGGAAAAGCATGGGCCAATAATACCTTGCTCATAGAATTTTGTGCAATGTCACCGGTGCAGAGAAATGTCCTCCATAGGCCAAATTGTGAAAATATTTTAAGAGTCTTTCTTATTGCGCCTTGTCAACACAACGAAGAAATGCCCCATCCAGGTTTCTCTTATAAAGACCATTGTCCCATAGAACATAACCAACTGCTTTCAATTTAATATTCCATTTATTTTTAAAAGAAAGATGAGTGGGACACTCACCATATGTAAAAAAATGAGCAATATCAGAATACCATTCATTAGTAGTGGCAACAAAGAGGACCGTAGGCGTGCCTTCGATCTCTACTTCTTCACTTTCTGCTTCACCTGGAATGTTGTTGGCAATCAACTGGCAAAGACCCTTTCCCCGTACGAGTTTGGTTGGTTTGATGTCCAAATCAAACTCCTAAGTTTTGGCAATCCAGTTACCTCTCTTCATACCGAACTCCTGCTGAGTCAAAATAGATTTTACTGTAGTGTCTGGTATGAGAACTTCGGTATGAAAGTTTAGGATATAAAACCTAAAATGCTTGACCGCTTTGACCACAGCATATGCATGCTTCTCCATAAGAGAATATTTTAGTTCGTGATCCTTGAGTGGACAAATCATGAATGAAATAAGAGATTCTGCACCTTCTAAATTTTGTTGGACCAGAATAGCCGATAGTGTATGTTCAGAGGCATAACTATATATTTTGAAACTTTTAGTATAATCTGGGTAGACTAAGACTGGTGCACAGGCGATTGCTTCCTTAATCTCTTTGAACATTGATTTACCCTCAGTAGTCCACCTAAATGTAGCATTGCCCTTCATCATGTTGATAATATGACGGGTTCTCTCAGCAAACTCAAGAATAAACCTCCAGAGAAAATTCACCTTTCCAAAGAAAGAGTGAACTACGGTCTTGTTGGTAGGCAGAGTAAGTTCTTGAATGGACTTGACTCTTTCTGAATCAATTTTAATACCTTCTCAAGACACGATGTGTTTGAGAAGTTTCCCTTTAGTTACTTCAAAGACAAATTTCTTTGGGTTTAAAGAGATACCATTTTGACGACAGCATTCCAGTATCTTTTGCAAATAGTGAACATGCTTAGAATAATGTTTTGAAAACACTGTCAAATCATCCAGGTATACTACAATGAATTTTCCCATCTCATCTTTAAAAGCAAGATCCATCACCCTTTGAAAAGTGGTGCCTACATTTATCATACCAAAAGGCATTCTTCGATAAGCAAATGTGTCCCAAGGCATGGTGAATGTTGTCTTATGCTGATCTTCTTTTCTGACTTCAACTTGATTGTACCCTAAAAAGCCATCTAGCATTGATAACATTCTTGAACCTGTTACCATCTGCAGCACTTGATCCATGATGGGAAGATGGTAGTTATCTTTTAAAGATAACTGATTTAAGTTTTTGAAATCCACACAAATTTGAATTTTACCATTCTTTTTTCTAACAGGCACTATGTTGGCAATCCATGTTGAGTGATGGATTGGAAAAACTATCCAGGCATCTAGCATCTTTTGTATCTCAGCTAAAATAGTACCTGAGATTTTTGGATTATATTGCCTAGATTTTTGCTTGTAAGGTACAGAGTTGGCTTTCAAAGGGATGTTGTGATAGATGTCATTTAGCCTGAGTGATTTTAGATCATCGTAGAAATAGGCCAATACATCCATATACTGGCAGAGTAGACTAGCAAGCTCAAATCTTTCCTCGAGAATGCAGCATTTCCCAATATTTACCATCTTAGGATCACACTTGGTTCCCAAGTTGACTTGATCAAAATCTTGGGAAGAATTTGAATCTGTTCGCTGTTGTTTAATAAACCTGTCATGGTTATCAAACAACTTCTCTAGGGAAACCAGACCTTTGGAAATCTTGTTCCCCTTAAGCTGTAGAAAATCCTCACCTGTATCTGTATTGGTCTTAGGAGTTGTTTTATATTCTCGGGGTTCACTACCTTCAAAACACAGTTGTTCAAAACTATCCTTTTACTCCAAGAAGGTGATGATTTGATCATCATTGTTAAACACTTGCCAGTGGCCAGCATTATCTGGTACACTTGGTTGAAAGACTAGCTCAATAGTGTATCTATCTCCCTTAAATTTTGGGTGAGGGACTAGAAGGGTGGCAAAGACAGCCAATGCATCCGCCTGGTCATTGAATTCCCTTGGAACGGCAGAGATGTTGAAAGCGTCAAAAATTTCAATCTAATCCCAGACCAGGTTGCGATAGTGGTGCAACCTTTCATTTTTTGTCTGGTAGAGGTTCCTCACCTGGCAGACTATCAACTCAGCATCCCCTTTAGTATGGAGTAGCCTAATGCCCCTTTCTCTGGCAGCCTATAGTCCAAGTAATAGGGACTCGTATTCAGCTGTGTTGTTGGTATTATTGAACTACAATTTGTAAGACAAAGGAATAATATCTCCCTGAGGAGATACCAACACAACCCTGGCTCCTAATCCAGTAGAGGAGTAGCTGCCATCAAATTCTAAGGTCCATACCTCGTTAGATGCTACTTTTTCTTTGAAGACTCCTTTGTTTGGGGGAAGAAGCTCTTCCATGTGTTCATTTTGATTTGTTAATTTTCTCATTGCATTGGCTGAACACAATCTTAAGTTATCGCTCGAAAGAGTTTCATCAGATGTCTCATGGATTCCATCCGTAGATAGGAAGTAGTTGCCCATACCTGAGGACTCAAATAAAATTTGAGCTTTCGGTGCTGATGATCGGGTAAATACATACCTTGCTTCTTTTTCAGGAAGCAACTTCTTCATGACACCTTGAACTGGAATTCTTGCTTCTGACAAGTCCATACTTAGCTCACCTCTAACATCTTTGCAGAAATTTTGCCCAAGCAGGATGCCATAAGATGCTGGAACGTCGGCCACTAAAACTGTCATTTTTATTCGCTTTTTTGGAAAATCCACGAAGGTGTATTGAGCATCTTTTATTTGACCAAGGAGAGGGACTTACTTATTTTCCATGAAAAAACACCTCCCAAAAGTTTTGGTCAAAGTCAGGCCAAGGGAATCTGCCACTTTCGCGGGCATGACATTATCTGAAGCTCCAGAGTCTATAATACAATTACTCAGTTTATAACCATTTATAAGTAGGGAAACATAGAAAGGTTCTATTTTCCCATGAGCGATAGGAGGAGTCACAACAAGATTATTTTGAGCCGGTTTATCTTTAGGGGGGTCATGAACAACTTTCAAAGAATATTTTCCTACGGGGACGGCTTTATTTTTTACATATTCTACTAACCTATCAAACTGTTCTGGGTTAGCTCTCAAATATTCAACCTCTGTCATTTAAATTTTAGTCTTTCTAGCATGATCAATTATATCAAATAATTGAAGAGAACTTGCAATAGAGGAAGAGAGTCCATCATCAGGGACTTTAATAGGTATGGCACTGGTCTGAGTAACAGAAGTGGAAGATATCAGGTGATTGGGAGTACTTACTTTTTTATGGGTTACCTGATCTTTTGATTGTGGAGGCAATGGAGTCTCACATTTAGTGATGGAAACCGCTAGCCAGGGTTCCTCTTCTACCTTTTCTTTATTAGTCTGTGAAGCTGACTGATTTTGAAATCTGGTGAAAATAGCATAAGATCCATCCAAACCCTCCCCTTTACTTTCGGCTTCGTCATGGTAATCCAGGAAACTGATATTGGAGTTGCCAGCTAATTCTTCTTCCTGATCATCGAAGAGATTAGCATCTTCTTGTTAGTCCAACTGAGGTTGAAACAAATTATCATGCTTGGCCTCCAGGTAACTGACTGTTGAATTGGTAGGTGCTGCTTCAATGGCTAATCTCCCAGGAGGGGGAGGTAGGCGATTGGATTGCCCTTGGTTCCGGGTAGCATCACCCTGATATTGTTGATTCAAAAACATTCTCCTAGGTGCATCTCAATAGGTATGAGTGGATGTACTTTGGGATATTTGCCTCTTCAAAGCTATTAGTTCATTTGTTAATTTTTGCACCATAGGATCTGTAGTACCTGAAGAACTTTCAGCAGATGAAGAGAATTTATTTTTACTAGGGTATTTTATGATCTTCCCTGCTAGGATAAGATCATCCTCAATCTCAGTAGCCAAACTTTGAGCTAAGGCTAGATCCATAGGGCTAGCTCTCCTCAACAAGAAACTTACTTCAAGAAGCTACAAATTGATAAAAAAGCATTTGAGATTTTCCAGTGTGGGTTGAGCCACAGTTGGAATCCAGTTTCTCAACTTGTTGAATTTAGCTATGAAATCCCTCATGGTTTTCTGAGATTCTTTTTTTAACTATGTTAGTTGAGCCAGCAAAGCATGTGCATCTTCAATAGGTTTAAATCTGGCTTCAAATTTGGACTTGAGCGTATCCCATTTTGTTACTGACCCAGCCTGTAGGTGATAGAACCAATCTGCGGTAGTTCCTTGCAAAGTTTCCACAAAAAGTCTAACTGCTACATCCTCAAATTCTATGCCGATCACGCCAAATGCTATGGAGAAAGTGGCAATATGCTCATCAAGATGAACCTTTCCATCACCAAAAAACTTTTAAAAAAAATTTCTAGAACTACGAGGTAGTTCATGCAGAGGTGCAGTCAAATTGAGAGGACCAAAAGAATTACCCCACGGGCCTTGAGCCATTATGTTAGGATGATTAAATAGTGGGATAACAAATCTTGGTGGGGTTTTTATAGGTAGGGCATGATTAATAGTAGGAAAAGAAGCTCTACCTTGTGTTGGTGACCTGATAAAGTTAGGAGGAAAACTCCTAGAACATTGGAGGAAAGGCGACGGAGGAAAGAGATCAAAGTTATTTGCTGCGCCAACTCAAATATAGGGTCAACAACACCCTTAGATCTTTGGCTTCTGGTGTAGCATGGAGTTGCCAAATTTTAAATGGAAAAAGTACTAAAACTGCTTCAAGTTGGAGCTTGAGGCTTCAAAATGCACATCCATAATCTCCAGTGGTTCTGGCTTTGTAGACCAGATAATGTAACGAAGATGGAGGGAGATGGTAAGGCTATAATGATAATGGGTAAGACATGGAATGGAGTTGCCAGACTATGTAATGGATAAGGGTAGGGACTGCTTCAATCTAAAATTTGAGGTTTCAAACTACACATTTGAGATCCCCAATAGAGTCGCCAAAAAACTGTTGGGTGAATATTTTGTCGTCAACTAACTGAAGACAAAATGGAGATATCAACCATAGCATAGGGAAATTTACACCATGACAAGTATGGGTTTACCAGATCTAGATGAAGTAAATCTCTCCTCTCATCAAGGGGAGGTTCCCTATAAATATTCATGCGCTATATGTATGTATATAATTAAGCATAAAATAATACATGAAGTGGTATAACAGCACCTACCTCTCTTTTTTCAGAGATAATGTACAAAGAACAAAAGAGATAAATACTGGTCTCTAGATAACAACACTCCTCTTCTTTCAGGAATGGTATCAAATGGAGAGTAGGAGATCACCTAAAGTAACAAAGTCCACAAGAACACTCACGTAAGCACAAAGTCTTTCGTAGCTTCTCTCACTGATCTAGAACAGGTGTAACCGTAGAGTAAAATAGAGCACAAAGTCTTCGTCTAAAACTACAAAAGATAACTGAATCTCAAAGATAAAAGAAGCTCAAAGTTTATCCTCTACTTTTAGAAACACTCTTAGATAATATAAACACACCCACTTTGCTTATTAAATTAGATAAACAAGAGATTATTAGGAAAGAGAATATAAGAAATTGTTTCCTAGACAACACAGTTAACTTCAACACAAAGTCTGAAATAACCTGCTTCTCATTCATTCAACAAAATATGATTTACAAATTTGAGCACAAAGTCTCAAAAGTTGTTTCAATTTTAGCAGAGTGTTTGCTATTAATTTTTCCAAGATCATTTACAAATGAGGTCTCCACTATATATAGGGAGAAAATCTTTAAAAACTAGAAAATTTTAAAATACAAAAATATCTCAGTCAAAGATGACTCATCTTTGACTTTGAGATATTTTTCCAAAATATTTACATGTAATTACATCTTAAAAAATTGCATGCACTTTTCACAAAATAGAAGTGCATAAGGAAAGAAGAAGAAAGAAGGGGAGAAACTCAGTTCTTACTACCAGATTTCTTCATATGGGCATCGTATATAGTGATGGATGCCTGAATTCTTATGTTGTCTGGTGCAACTGTGTTCTTGGAGATGATTCTAGCTCTGATCAATGCATCCTTCAATGTTGTGATGGCCTTAGCGTGACCAGTTAACCTAGATTTTAGATTTTTCAAAGTTAACTGAGCATCTAGAATACTGTCCACCGAAGACATTGAAAAGAATCTTTCTTCAAAATCTCTCTGAATCATCTCTTTGAAGCTCTGAATCATTTCTTCTGCCAGAAAGAACTAATTGTCCTTAGAGGTCAGGTTGCATGGCAGCTCTTCTAGTTTATTCAGCAGGCTTAGGTCACTCTTCTCACTAGCCTCCTTGAAATCTTTGAGATTATCAATTAGATCTTTGAGTACCTGGATCCTGAAGATCAGTGACTCCTTGATTTCAACATAGGAGTCCTTGCTGGAGATAACACCGATAGATATCAAGGTGATTTTATTCAGATCCTTCATCTCCTTCCATTTGTTAAGATCATTTTCTAAAATATCAATCTCTTGAGAGATAAGGGAGACAAAGTCATCTAACTCTGCTTTTATTTTCCTCATCTTACCTGTCCTTTTTGCAACTTTTGAAAGCAAAGAAACTCCCTGAGTATGCATTTTTTCAATATAGTCCTCCAAGACTTTTCCCTTTAAGTAAGTCTTCTCAGCATTTTGAATGACCAGGTCATCTACAGAGAAGGCTTCTGAAGTTGTTGCTTCAGGGGGAAGAGTGAACCTTCTTATTACTGCCGTTAGCTACTCCATTTTGGCTTTGTAATAATCTTTCATCTCCTTCTCTCGATCGAATTTCTAGACCATGATGTCCATAGCAGTCTGAAGGTCACTTTTTGCACCTTCATGAGTAACTTTGCCAAGTTCAACATGAGAGATGGAATAGTTGCTCATTTTGAAACCCTCAAGGGTTACGTCTTGTGGAGGCTTGGAAATTTCCAGAAATTTTTGCCCTTTTTCTTCGACCAATTTGGAGAGGATCTTTGGCCTCTTCAGAGACTTAGCTTTCACCGGCACTATTTTGCCAAAGTCAAAGTCATCTGGAGAAATGTCTAACTTCTTCTTTTTGGGGGTGAATGTTGACATCCAAGGTGGGAGAGAAGTACCTATTGTGACAATAGTTCTCTTAGCTGGTGTTACTATGGCAACTTCTATACTGTTAGTGGTGACAGTAGTTGTAGTTGGAGTAACCGGCGAAACTGCACCAACCACTGATTCTGGCTCTTGTGTAGGGCTTACTACCAAGTTGAAGGAAGGAGATGATAAACTTGGAATAGACCCAAAAGAGTGAGGAGAACCTCCAGAAGTGCCTTGAGGATCATCAAATATGACTCTTGAAGGAGAGGCGGCTCCAGAAGAGGCAACACTGATCAGAGAGATAGGAGAAGAAGGTACCACAGGAGACTGAGGGGGAGAAGGAGAGAAGCTCTTGAGTGGTTATGCTTCTTCCTGTGAGAGTGGAGGTCTAGTGCTTAGTTTCCCTGATAGTTGATCATCTGTCTTTATTGGCTAGGTTGCCTGTGTCTGAGGGCTTTGTTCCTCAGTTCCTTTTGTTGCCGCTTCAGGCTCTTCAGTAGCCTTTGGCTTCTTAAATAAAAAGATGATTCTAGGCTTGTGAGGCCTAGAAGGGGAAGGTACATCACCTTTGTTTTTGGTTCTATTCTTGGCCTTATTTTTTATTTCTACTTGATATTCAGCCTCAGATTCTATGACAAATTCTTTTAGGATGATCCCTTTGGCTGCTAACCAATCATTGGTGTTAGCCAATATTGGTTCAAATCTCTTTCTCAGAGAAGTCAGCTCCCTTTGAGACCACTGTGTTGGAGGGAGAGGGGAACTAGCGACTTTTTCTGCCAAGTATTTGCTATTGATAACATTTTTATCATCGATTAGGCCAGAGGGGATCTCTGCAAGTCCTAGATATTTGATCTGCTCTAGGGTCAACCTGCAGAAGTCCATTTTCTTAATTTTTTTGGTCATTCTTAGGTCGATCCAAACATCCTCAATCATGGGCTCATGGAACTGAGTTTTCCTTTTAATTTTGTCCTTGACGCCCTTGTAGTCAAATTTTTCTCTTTTCTTAAATGGTCTTAGAGTGACCATCTGCATTTCAGTTTCCATGACCTTGGCTTTGGCTGCTATTGCAATGGAGTACCTACCAATCTCGATTGGAAATCTGAAACCTAGTTTCTTCAGCTCCATTTGTCTAGTATGCACGACAATCAGTTGTCGGCAAAGTTTCATTAGTACCAGCTTGTTTGAAGGGAACTTGGGGAGCATGTATGGGTAGCCTTGGAAAAAGCCAACCCAAAGATAGCGTAAGGTGGGGAATTGAAAGAACATGTAGCCATAATCGTTGACCACTGTCCAGGCCTCGTCTAATACTCTCTTCTACTCAAGCTGAGGGTCGAAGAGGCATAGAAATGTGGCAAAAAAGGAATCATTTACCCTTTTGAAGTGGTGGGTCGATCCTTGCAAAGTCAACTAAGGGTAATATGAGTACACTGGGGTTGTCTTTCTATCCCCTTTTGTGGTTAAGCTTGGATAAGCTCGCATGGCAGCAGTTATGTACACAAGGTATGAAGTCATATAGAACTTGTAAGAAGTTTGTACCTTGGTTAGCTATTCATGGAGGGCATTGCTGATCTGCTCTCCCCAAAAGATAACCTACTTACCATGGAGGATGATCTTGATGAATGGATACATCCATTCATGAAATAGTGAAGAAGATGGGAGGCCTCGCACCTTGCTGAGAAGGGTGATCAAGTCACCAACCTCCTCAATAAAGTCACTCCTCAGAAAGTTCTATGGCCATCTTGATAAGCTGGTCCTGGGGGTTTTCAGCCATTTATAATTCATGAATTTCTTCACCCTCTCAGGGTCTTTATCATATTCTTCCTGAGCGTCCACGAATTCAATCTTGGTTACTTCAGTGGCTGGAGGGCACATGAAAACTTTATCAATGAATTCGGGGTCCAACTGAATCACCATGTTGCCACTGGCATCTGAGACCGACCTGGTCTCTTTGTTGTAGAAGTGAGCACATTAGAGAATGAACTCAGTGTGATGTGCTAGTACTGGAAAGGTGGCCACCAAGTGGATGTTATTTTTGACGATCCTCTTCATCCCGGTGCTTGGATTCATCACCTTTGTTTGTGCTAGAAATTTGGCCATGTCCACATGGCCAATCTCAGTGTTCTAGATGTCATCGACATTCAAGGAGATTGATGTGAGTGGAAAGACGCCCTAATACTTGTATTTCATGGTCTTCACATTTTTTGGAGACGCTTCAGACATGGGAACTAGTTTTGGCCAGACTAGTGCCGATGAATAAGAGCTCTCTGAAGGTACTGCAGACATGATTGTGAGATTAGAGGAGAGTGGATGAATGGGTAAAGCACAATTTAAGTGATCATGGTCAATAGAGGTCACTTAAAAAATCTGGGTGGAAGAAAGGACCAAAAAATGAGGAAGAAAGGGAAAGAAAAAGTCAACGTAGAAAATCCTTTAGAGTCAGGAAAATCTGGAGGAGGGATGCACGGGTGGCAAAAATTACCGCCCCTACAAGTAAAAAAAAATATGCAAGGGTGGCGAAATTTTCCACCCCTACAGAGATGACCTGCATGGGCAGTGAATTTTGCCACCCTTGTAGTTTAGGGAAGAATGAAGTAGGGGCGGCAAAATTTGCTGCCCCTACAGGAAAAGCCTGCACAGGCAACAAATTTTGCTACCCTTATGAGACAAAAAGGAAGAATGTAAGGGCACCAAAATTCAACGCCTTTACATGGTGGGTAAGGATCATGGGTGAGTGGTGAAATTTTCCACTTGTTCACGAAAAGAGAGTGCGGGTGGCAAAATTCACCGCCCACAAAGGTGAGAAAAGGGAAGAGAACGACACACGAGCGGCGAACTTCACCGCCCTTAGGGCTAGATGTGGGTTTGGGGGAAGGAAAAATCATGGGGGACAAGCGGCAAATTTTCCGTCTGTGCGAGTTTTTTCAAAGCCGTGGGTTTGGGGAGGGACGGCATTTTTTGCCGTCCCTGAAGGGACAAAGCATTTTCATTAACTTAAAAATGATAAAAAGAATAAAAACTTAAGGAAGAATGAAGAAAAAGCAAAATAAATGAAAAGAACAAGACCGACCTAAAAGCCACGCATGCCATGAGCTCGAATATGTGAAATTGCTCTTCAAGTCGCTCGCTAGATCATCCAGACATGAAGGCAGGAGGAGAGGAGGAAGCAATGAGAATAAATGAGGCTCAAATTAGTTTATATGGGGTGAAAATTGACCCCAACAACCCACCGCGTATGGAAATAAATGTCACACATGGAAATTGAAGCATGCTCAAGCGGTAAAATTTGCCACCCTTGCATGCCTTGGTGGGTCTGAATGCAGGGGCAAAAAATTTTGCTGCCCCTGCATTCTAAGGGTCAAAAATGCACTGGCGGCAAAATTTGCCACCCGTGCACAAAAGAAGAAAAGACCAACTCTAGAAGAGGCAGTCTTGGGGAGGGGTTCTTTGGTCGCAACAAGATCATGGTCACTTTCACATTCATAGGCCAAGATGAGAATGAATTTGAAATCCATCTCGAAAAATGAACTTAGAGAGACAAAAGATGAAATGGACAACTTTCGTAGGGGGATGTTCCCAAAAACGGGCTAATATGATTTTAGAAACAACAATACACACCTAATTATACATTCCTTTCCTTTAAAACTAGAAAAATAATTACTATATTAAAGGGGGAAGGTAAATTTAGATGATATTTATGAACTATATAGCACCTCAGTCTTGTACACTTAGAAAACTCAGACCTTGGTTGTTCTTCTAAGTTCTAGACCTTTCCTGCTTCAAGTCTCACATTTACTCTCTCTTTTGAACCTTGGCCTATCTCTTAGTCTGACCAATCTTATGTTGATGACCTGGGATTTTTATCTTTCCCATAATGCTTAAAACCTGCTTATCTTATGTCTTTCAAAGTTCTGAGCATGTACCTATTTTCCTTCTCCTTGGATACTTACATCCTAAATGGATACCTACATCAGTGCATGTGTCTTATTCTAACATAAGTTTCCAATGCCATAAAGTCATCTAATTTTCAAATGAAATGTATCTTAAAGGTCAACCTAAGTGCCATTATATGATATATTCTATAAAGGGATTAGTATAAATATAATATCAACCCACATCCATTCACCACATAGCATAGACCTAGATTCAAACCAAAGAGAATTCAATTGAGAAAAACTTCCCTATTTTCTCATATTTCAATGAGTACTCATAGGGATAACACATATAAAGTTTTGAAGTACTAAAGGATCATCCCAAGAACTATATTTTCTATGATAAAATCTAGGTCACTATTATACTTGCTTATCACACATTGTATGATTCACACACAAGTCAACACATAGGGGAGAACTACATAGGTCTAATACCATCTTTGAAGTATTGTCTATGTAGAAAATACTCATTGATAGAGGGGTCTTTGGAGTAGTTCAACATCATGTTCCCACTAACCCATTTTTCCCATATTCACTACAAAGATGAAAAACTAGGGTTTTGATCATTTGGTAAGGAGAAACAGTCCATGACCTAGATCTAAACACACCAAAATGAAGGCGATCATGAACCCAAAGGCATTTAGGTGGTTACATCTCATTTTATTAATTATATCATACTAGACACCTACATCTAATTCAAACACTAATGTTGATGCAACCATCTTAGGATGACGCAAGTGTATATAACTATAAAGGCACTTAATCTAGAATTTAATGACTATTCTAGAATATTCTTCCAATCTACTTCCTACCTATTCTAGAAATAGATCTATATTAGTATTGAAACTAGCTAAGTATCTTATTTCATTATCATTACAATAACTAGCATCATTGTACTTTCCACTTTTATCATATCTCAATATAATAATTTAGTATATGTTCTATTTGAGTTTTGAAATTAATTGGCCTGCTATAGATATGTTTAGCACCCTTGTGATTATTAATTTATATATTATTAACCCTATCTACCCCATATTAGGATCCACATCCAATTTAGGGTTAAATAAAATATTTTAATATTTTTTATTTTGTTTATATTTTTTAAATATTTGAAATTTGGGCTCATGAATATGAAAGTAGCTCATCTTCATCAAGATTGAAGTTGGCATATCATGTTTTATCATTGAGATTATGTAATAGTATTCATTCTTCTTCTAGTTTTGATTGGTCAAGTGTTGTGACTTATTTCACCTCTAGATATTATGCTCTTTGATGGTAAGCATCACCATCATGTCCAATCATGATCATTTTTTCTCCATGTAATAAAGTGAGATGTTAATTAGTTCAGTCTACATTAATATGAATCTTTATAAAAATCATTATCTTAATGTGAAAGGGTACTCTATATTTAGGAGGCATCACCCATATGTGTGTGTTGACCACTTTTGTCTCATAATATATTGGTAAAATGATATATCTAAGGGGTCTTAGACACTATGTGTTATGTTATAACTCTACAATGTCATGTTTAAACTATTGCAAACCTATGACAATTCATAAGGTGTGTTATTTATTATCATCAATATAAAGGTTTTTGGTGTGATCAATAGTAATATAAAAGGGGATATTAGTATCATTTTAGTATGATTAAAATCAAACAAAAACACACTAATGAAACTAACACCTCAAGGCTAGACACTCAAGGAGCAAGAGAACAATACAAGTAATTATCAATAGAAGACAAAACAACCATTGTTTACCTTCTTTGAGATAAAATTTATATGTTATCCATGGATTAATGGGATCGATCATGTGATAAAATAATCCTTGGTAATGGTGCTCCTTACATCATCTCTCCTTGTCACCTTGGCAATTTTGGGCTTAGATTTTGGCTTGGATTTGCTATTTCTCAACAAATTAGCATTATAACACTATAAAGAGGGTATTTGAAGGTATTTTTGCATCATAACATTACACCAAAAGATCTTGTTAAATAATGGATGAAGCCTTGTATTTATATCCTTCCAAACTAACTCTAACCCATGTGTAATTAGGTTAGAATTAATTGCAGTTAAGTTTTAAACTAACCCTAGTTGAGTTAAGGAGGGGACAAGTGATTAGTATTTTGGATAGAGATTATATTTATTAAATATGGCTCTCCATTTCTAAATTGAAGGCTTTAAGGGAGATAATTTCAATTCCTTGACCTTGAAGATGATGACATCATCATGACCTCATTTTATCATGTGCAATTTCACTTAAGCATTTAATTTTATATCCTTAGTTAATTCATTATGCTTAGCATCTTTTCACTTTAGAAATTATTTAAGTGCCCTGCTTAATGGGTTTAAAGGCCAAAATGTCAATTTGTTATGTCACAAGTTGATTGGAGATGAATCTTTGAGAGGTTACTATTACGTACAGGATAATACACAAATAGGGATGCCTCAACATGATTCTGAGCACTAATATTTGATGTGAAAATGAAATTGGGGCATTCAATAATTCCTAGGCTTGATTTGTATTATTTGATATAAATCAATCTAAAGTTTGATTGGAACATAGTTGTGGTTAAAATGAGGTGTCTATAGTTTTCCCTTATTTGAGAATATGTTGCAAGATACAAGAATTTGTTAATGCCTTGGATAATGCCCTAGGAGGTGATGGATGAGCTATAGATTCCCCCTTGAAGGAGTGGGTGGCAAATAAGGTCAGAAAGTTTTCCTTCAAAAAGAAATAAATGATGGAATCTACAAGTAAGGGGGTGAAAATACTAATTTACCCAAAAGCAATTATAATCAGTGGCATAGTGAGGTGCACAAATAGGTTAGATAAAAATAATGATTTTCCCAAATGTGGTTATAATCATTTTTGTAATAAAAATTCCCTAATAGGTTGAGGTAATGATAATGATTTACCTAAAAGTGGTTATATTCATTAGCATTATGAAAATGCCCCAAGAGGGAAGATGGAGATAATGATTTCCCAAAGGATTTATAATCATTAGCACAATGAAAATTCCCTAGTAGGGTAGATAGATTAAAACACAATAATTTTCCCAAAAGCAGTTATAATCATCAACACAGTGATTTTCCCTAATAGGGCAAATAGAAGTGTGATACAATTCAGCTTTGCCCTAGTAGGGTGGATATGGTCAAGAAAGGTCTATATGATTTACCCCAATATGGTAAATTGTAAAAGGGGACTTATGTACTAATTTCATACTCATGGAGTAAGAGTAATCTATCATAGAGGATAAGTATGAATCTCAACTACCTGCTAGTATGGATATGCACATCCTAACTATTAGGTATTTAAAATTCATTTGGGATTTAATTACTCTGCATATGGGTAATGTGGGGGTTGATGAATTTGCCAGGTGTGAACAAGGAGAAGTATTATGTCACCATTACTTTTAAGCTCCACTGAACTAATTTTTGATATAGCTTGGGATATTACATATCAAATTTAGAGATAATTATAATAACAATGTGTATCCAAAGCATAAAAATATCAATTTAAATTCAAGTACGAATCACTTATGTGTAAGATATGAAAAATCAAATCCTAAGTGAATATACTACAATAAATTAAGTGTAGGAATGTACATGAATTCACAACTTAAGTACAAGATATGGGTAATCAAGACTCAAGTGTAGATAAAATGTAAGCATATTATAACAACTAAGAAATAAAAAGGCAAAATAAAAACAAAACAAACAAATAAATAGTCAAATAAACAAACATAAAAAAACATAAACAATAACAAACAACAGACCACCAATAAACAAAAATAAATACAAAACAAAACACTAATATAATAAATAAACAAACATGGTTGCAAACAAACAAAATAAAATAATCAAAATAAATAAACAATTTAAAGTAAAAAAAAGTGCAAGAAAAAAACTATTATAAATAAACAAAGGCAATATACAAGTAGTGGTTAATCACTATGTTAGTACAATCAGAATACAAATTATTTGTTCATGTGTAATATAGGTGTTACTTTTGGCAATAGGATGACCACTAAACTAGATATAAATGATCCAGGTATAACACCATAATAATAAAATACTAACAATGTTGACTCTAGGTTATGGGAAACAATGACACATATAAAGGAAATTGGGGGAAATAAGAAAATGAATGGATAGTTGAGTTGACTCCAGATGCATGAGAAAAGTGGAAATTTCCTACATAGTTCCATGGATGCAATATCCAACATGAAATTTTGGCCAAAGGTAGTTCTCCCAAAATATGGGATAAAATAAAATGGATGATAAGAAAACATGATTAACATGTAAAGGAAAATGAGTTTTTCCCAAAAGTAGGTGAATGATAGTTGAAGGCATCTGTAATGCATCCCTGAGCTAGGGCAGTCATGCCCTAGCTTGTTTCTATCATGTATGTGATTTCATAGGATGGGGGTGGTTAATCGATTGTGTGGGGTGGGGTGTTGTGGATTTTGTTGGTGAAGTTACTAGTTCAACCTTTCTTTTTGGCTGCCACTCTATGCTGAGTTTACTTTTTGGATGTTTTTTAGTGCTCGAGTCTGTGGAGGTGCTTGGATGGATACCATTGCTAGGGATTATATAAGGAAGGGTATGGTTATGGCCAAGAGTGAGCCTTATAAGGCTATGCCTGGTATAAGTTTTTGTGAAGCGGTGGGTTTGAATATGCTGAGATAGGAAGTGAGGATATTTGAAAATGTCTTCTTTTCTCAGACTACAGTTGCTATGGATTTGAGCGCACCTGGGGGATCTCAAATCATGAGATTAATGGTTGCCTTGAGTGGTGCAAAGAATGACCCAAACTAGTAATCCCTTTTGAAATGATAGCTGAAGATGTTGAATATTACTCTAAGCATTCATTGTATTACAAGTTTTTTGGATTGAGAGTCACCCTTCAATTTCTAGAGAATTGAGCTTAGAGAGTGTGGGAACCAGAGGGCAAAATGGAGGTCACATTGCTTGCAAACAACTTTTTCATGGTTACATTTTTTTGCTTGGCTAATCACAATAGGGTTTTTAAGGGTGGGCCCTATTTTTATAATCAAGTTGGGCTATTCGTCAAACCATGGCATGCAAGATTTAATCCCCCTGAGGAACTTCCAAATTGAGTTTTGGTGTGGGTTAGGTTACCCAGATTTCCAATAGAATGTTATCGAGAGGATGTTCTTCATATGTTAGCATCGATGCTCAGAAGGCCAGTGGGGTATTCAACACAAACTTGGGGTAAGAAAGTTATGACTTTTGCTCAAATTTGTGTGGAACTAGATTTGAGTAGACCACTCCCAGATGTGGTGGAGATGTGTGCGGGCTCATATTCTTGGGTGCAACAATTAGACTATGAGACCCTTCCTTTTTGATGTTGGATTTGTCATGAATATGGCCACCTATTACGAAGATGCCTAAAGGCCAAGTCAGTGGAGCAGCAACCTCTACCTCCTCCTAGTAGCAATCTTGGGGCTAATAAAGGGAAGAAGTCTGGTGCTGGCAAGGGCAAGGATGCTGAAGGTTTTATTCAGGTTAAGGCTTGAAATCAAAAAAAAAGGTTATAAGAGGACTCTAATGGAGCAATAGGATGAGGATACATTTAACAGGTTTGAGGTCTTGGATGAATTGGGCTAACAAGAAGTTAATCCTAGATTAATTAGTGTAGAATAGCTTGCGATGGAGTCTGGACTAGAGTTTAAATCTTCCATTCCTCCCTCTACTTCTCATGAGGAATCTTCCATGCCTATGGTCACAGATGGGTAGACAGGGGCTCAGATGATTTTAGTGCCAAATGTTGATCTAGGACAGGGTGTAGAGGATGTGGATCTTCTAGTAAGGACCGTGGCTACAAATACAGATAAGAGAGGTAAATCTTCTCCTCATCTAGGCATTCTTCAAAAGGATGGTAAGAAAGGGGTTTCAGAGAAAAGTGTAAAAATAGGATGAAAAAAGTACATGGAGAAGATGAAGATGATAGGGGAGACCTTGGTGGAGTTAGGATCTATTAAGACCTTAGATTCCCATTTCTTGACTCCTCTAAAATGATCATTATTTCCTGGAATGTAAGGGGCTTAAACAGCGGCCCTAGACAAAAAGCTATTCAGGAACTAGTTAGAAGTCAATCTCCTGATGTTCTCTTTCTTCAGGAGACTAAGGTTTCTATGGAATGTATGATGAGTATCGCACCTAAGCTATGGAGGCATGGTCAATGTCAGTACATTGGAGCTCAGGGCTCTTCGGGGGGTGTGGCATGTCTCTGGAACCCATGAAAGATCCAACCTGTGTCTTGGATTTCCTTTAAGTCTTCCTTATCCATGGTTTCTTTATGCATTGAGTCAGGGGAATCTATCATTTTTTCTAATGTCTATGCTCCTATTGATTTCCAAGGTAAACTTCTTATATGGAATAATATTCATTTGGTTCATAGCTTATTTCCTTACCTACCATGGATTATTGCTAGAGACTTTAATTCTATTCTTTATTTAACAAAAAAATAGGGAGGTAATGCAAGACTAGAGCCCTCTTCTATCTTACTCTAGGATAATATTTCAGCACTCAATCTTGTGGATATCAAGCCCAGCAATGGCCACTTCACTTGGAACAATAGAAGGGTGGGTGAAAGGTGCATTGTTGAATGATTAGACTACTTCATGACCTCCTATTTTTGGGTGGGTGGATTGTGGTCTTCCAGCTCTAAGATATTAGATTGGAGAGGTTCAGACCATTGGCCCATAAAGCTTATCATTTCTTTAGCCTGTTTACCTTAAAATCCACCTTTTAAGTTCTAACTCATGTGGCTCAGGGACTCGGACCTGTATGGTTGTGTTGCTGAATGGTGGAGGGTAGATAAGCCTACTGTTGGTACACCAATGTATATTTTTGCTAAGCTCCTCTAATTTATTAAGTATCAGCTCAAATGGTGGAACTGACAAAGCTTCAAGAACATTTACTAGGCAAAAAATAAGGCTCAAATGGAGTTAAACGATATTACCAAGTTGATTAGAGAGGAGGGGGTGTCTAAGTATTTGTTGAGGGAGAAAGCTAGGGCTTTAAAAACATTGGAGGAATGGGAGTTGAGAGAGGAAATCTTTTGGAAACAAAAATCCTAGATTGAGTGGCTACAAGAGGGGGATAAGAACACTAACTTCTTCTTCAATTCAGTTAGATCCAGACAACATGGTAATTTTATATCATCTTTGGTGACTGATAGGGGGAGGTTATCTCTTCTACTCGGGATATCTCTAATGAAACAGAGTGGTATTTTGCTTCTTTATTTAGGGAAGAATCGCAGGGGGACTCGATTGTAGAGGCTCAGGTCCTCTCCTATATTCCTTCTTTGGTTTCTCTAGAAATGAAAGAGCATCTTATGAGTGCCATATCTTTGGAGGAGTTAGAGTAGATTGTTTTCAAGATGCAAAAAGGAAAGGCTCCTGGTCCAAATGGCTTCCCAATTGAATTCTTCCAAAAATTTTGGGAAATTATCAAATTAGATTTATTGGCTATTTTTCAAGAATCCCAGAAGAACAAGTAAATGCTTCGGGCCCTGAACTCTAACTTCTTGGCTCTCATTCCCAAGGGGGAGGGGGCTGGTCAGTTAAGTCAGTTTCATCCCATTTCTCTTTGTAATGTAATTTATACAATTATATCTAAGTTGATTGTTGAAAGGTTAAAAAAGTGGCTTACACTACTAATCTCTAAAGAGCAAAGTGGCTTTGTGGAGGGTCATCAAATTTTGGATGGGGTGGTTATGGCTACAGAGACTATCCATTCCATGACCAAGTCCAGAGATAAGGCTATGTCTATCAAGATGGACATGTCCAAGGCTTATGACAGAGTTCATTGGTCCTTCCTCTAGAAGATTTTGGATGCCTTTGGTTTTGAGGAGGAATGGATTCGTTGGGTTATGAGTTGTGTGAATTCGATCTCTTTCTTAGTTTTGATTAATGGGGAGCATTTTAATATCTTTAGGGCCTCTCGATGTTTGCAGCAAGGTGACCCTCTCTCTCCTTACATGTTTCTTCTTTTGGAGGAAGGTTTGGGATGGTTGATTAAAAGGAATGTTGAAGGTGGCATTATTCAGTGCTAGCAATGGGGAGGGGGCCTTTTTGTACAATCTCACCTATAGTTTGTGGATGATGCAACTTTGATGGGCATGGCAACTATTAGGGAGGCATCTAATATGTGCAAAGGGTTAGATGCTTATCTTGTTGCCTCAGGGCAGTTAATTAACAAGGGTAATTCTTCAATTTTTTTCTTCAACATTCCACCCTCCATTCAAAGAAGAGTGGCTCATATTCTCAGGTTTTATTTTGGGAGTCTTCCAATGCTATACCTTGGGATCCCTATCTCTATTGGTAGGTAGTCTAAGGATTTATGGTAGGTTATTCTAGACAAGTTTAGAGTCAAGGTGAATCATTGGACCCATCATTGGCTATCCTTTACTGGTCGGGTCCAACTACTTCAATCTATGGTGTAGGCTCTTCCTCTCTATAAGTGTATGATTCAGGTGGCACCAATAAGCTTTGTTAGGGACCTTGATTCCTTAGCAAGATAGTTTTTATGGGCTGGTAATTTATCATCAAATAAGTGGAGCCTTATTAAGTGGGAGGTTGTTTGTAGCCCAAAAAGGTTTGGTGGTCTTGGATTACGACAGTCATTACTATCTGGCACTACTTTGGTAGCTAAATTGTATTGGTGATGGTGTGTGGAATAGGACTAGGTGTGGACCAGAATCTTATACCATAAGTACTTTTTTGGAATCCCCCAGAAAGATATCTCGTGGTATAGCTTGACAGGGAAAGGCCCGGTGATTTGGACTACTCTCAAGAAAAGGGTTGCACTGATTAAGGGAGACCTATTCTAGATCTACAAGAGTGGGATAGAGGCATAGTTTTGGCATGATTTTTGGGATGGCTAACCTCCCATATTTATCTAATATCCTCACTTGGTATTTTTTCCTAGAGGTTTTGCGAAGCTGGATGGACTAGGGTGTGTGACTTTAATTCCCTTTCCCTTCAAGGGCAGGTGGTGGAAGAAAGATGGAAGACCCCAGGGGAGTGGCCTCATTTTGGGTTGGAGGTTGAGTGTGCTAAGCTTCATTACATTCTTTCATGTCATAGCTGTAGCACACTTATGGATAGTGATGCATTGGCCTGGTCCCCTAATCCCAAGGGTACATGCACTATGTCTTCTGGTTATCAGGAGTTGATCTCTCAGCAATTTGATGGGGGGGAAGTTCATAGGTGGAAAAAAGTCTGGAATATATTCTCTTAGCCAAAGTGTAATTGCTTCAGTTGGAATTTGTTCTGGAATAGATGCCTAACTTGGGACAATATTCAGAAGAGGGGCTTTGCCGGTCCTTCAAGGTGTGTTCTCTGTAGTGGTGGGGAGGAAGATTCTCCACACTTATTCTTCCACTGCCCCTTCACTTTGTAAATATGGCATTTCTGGTGGGACGTGTGGAAATTTTAGTGTATTCACACATCTTTCCTGGTAGATTTTTAGATGAGATTGGGAAGGCCCTCCTCTTCAGCTCCCTTCTTGCAGGACATTTGGTACGCTGGGCCTATCTTTTTGCTATGGCAAGTTTGGCTGGAAAGGAATCATAGAATTTTTTGGGGCAAAAAATTAGTGATCCAATAGATTTGGATTAGAATTATGGGAATGATCCAAGAAACTATTGAAGCTAAGAGTGAGATTACTTTGTTGATGGAGAAATGTGATGTTGAGATGGTAGATAGGTTTGGCATATAGGGGATATCTCTAGCCTCAGCTTGTGTCTTGAGAGGTAGACGTATGAAATAGAAAGTTCAAAGGATGGGGAAATGGCTACTACCTCTCACTGGTTTTTTGAAAATTAATATGGACAGTTCTTCCATGGGAAATCTAGGTTCGGCTAGGATCAGTGGGATTGGTAGGGATTCTTCTAGATCAGTGGTTTTTATTTTCTCAGCTAATAAAGGAGTGCAGACTATTAATAGGATGGAAGGCTTGGCTATCTTATATGCTTTGAAGCGATCATATGCTTTAGGGTGGAGGAAGGTGATTTGTGAAGCTGACTCTCAAGTCCTGGTCAATTTGCTCCTTGAGAGGAATATTTCAGATGTTAGCTAGCAATTGTCTACGTTAGTGCAATAGATATTACAGATTAGCTCTTTAATGGATTTAGCGTCTTATGCCCATATTCCAAGGCAATGGAATAGGGTGGATGATTTCTTGGCAAAATGGGTATCAAAAGATACAGATAGCTGGAAGATTGATCAGTGGGAGCAGATGCCCTATGAGTTATGTCAGGACCTGGAGAGGATTCTTGTAGAAGATGAAAGTGGTATTGGGGAGTGATTTTTTTGTTCTTATTTTTTCAGTGGTCTTTGGTGGTTCCTAGGGCTTTGGCCCTTTACTTTTTTGTATTCAATTGTTCTAAGTTTCAATAAAGTTTTTACCCCTTTTTTTTTTTTTTTAAAAAACATGTAGAGGAAAATAAGAAGGGTCTCACAAAATGATGAGTGTATAAGACAAGGGGGGATGACATTCCAAAATCATGAAAAAATCAATACAAATAAGTCACACAAGTACTCACACATTAATTGGGTTCATAATAATTACTACATCTAAGGCTAAGAATAATAATAAACTCATAAAATTATGAGAGCATAAATAACTCATAAAATGGTGAGAGCATATGCCTAAGGCCAATAAGGATGGGCAAACTATAGGATAAGTGGTTATTTTTGAAATATCTAAGAGTCCCAAAATCTTTAAGGCAAAGAAATGGTCAAAAAAGGAAACGAAGGTGCAGTCAAGCTAACTTGAGATACCCCATATATCCAAGCGCTACTTACATAGTTCATGCAGACCTCAAGCCAATGTAGTTATCTCATAAATGGGATGAAAAAGACCAAGATGGTCTAGAAATAAATCGAACAAACAAGATGGCCCATCTCATAAAATTTTAATAACTTTATATCTCACATAAAAATTCTAAGGCAATTTTCATGATTTTGTGATTTTTAGGATTTTCTAGATGTTTCAAATGTTTTTGGATTTTTTAAGGCATCTTAACACGATCAATAATTACAAGATACTAAATGGTCTAACTCATAAAATAGTGAGAGTGTGTCTTAAACATGCTCATAAAATGTCAAGAGTGTTCAAACTTAAAATGCTCATAAAATGTCAAGAGCATGGTAAAGGAGGTCACTGAACTAACCTCAACATGAATCCATCATTTCTTATAGAGTCTTGAATGAGACCTCAAGTCACTGTAGTTCCACCATACAGTGGAGGAATCCAACTAGTTAGCCACAAGTTTGTGAATTAGGCAAATGGAACAATATAGTAATAATAATGGTAAGGTGATGTAACAATCCAAGGTAAAGGTGTTTCTCCTAACTTTCTAATAGGTGGTTATAATTAGGAAATAATAGCATAAGTCAATGATACTAATATGCCTGGAGGTAATTATAATTAGTAGCATTGGCAATGAGATAGAATGTGACAATAATAAAAAATGCAATTACCAAACCATTATCTTACTACTCTAAGATACTACCTCATTTTAAAATATTGAATTAACTACTAAAAATTCATCTAAATCCCCTTTATAAAGGTGCCTGAATAACCAATAGATTGGATCCAAGGTCATTAAAGGGTAATAAAGTAAGGTAAAACAATTTTGGTCAATAGGGAATATATGGAAGGAATTGTATATGATATGGTACAAGGAAGGTTACAATATAGTACAGTGTAAATAATCCTCATAAAAAATACCTTAGGTCTCTCAAGTGAAATAGTGCTTGAGATGTATTGTGTTCATGGGTTCATCATGTTCATCTTCATCTGGTGTTACTAACTTGTAATCTCTAGAGTTGTAATTAGCAACAATGACATAAGGGAGTTAACTTGTAATCTCTAGAGCCATAATTAGCAACAATGACATAAGGGCCTATCCAATTAGGCTTGAACTTACCTTTCTTATTTTTCTCAATCATGGTGTTCTTATGGTTTTCTTTGAGGACAAGATCACTATGATTGAAATCTATGTACTTGACATGTTGGTTATACTGACCATGTAACTAGTTCTGATATGCTTGAAGGCTATTTATAGTGGCCATGCATTTTTCATCCAGTAACTCTAGCTCTTGCAAGTGAGCAACTCTATAATCCTCATCATCAAGGATGTGCTTCAATGAGAAACATAAAGAAGGCAACTCGACCTCGATAGTAAGCATGACCTCATTACCATTGACAAGGGAATATGGTGTGTCTCTTGTTAGAATATGGTAATTAGTATGGTAATCCCAAAGGGTGTGAAATATTTGTTGGTGCTAATCATGGCCAGCATCATTGACAATTTTCTTAATAATATTGATAATGGTCTTTTCATATGTCTCTTCTTGGCCATTACATTTTGAGTAATATGCAATGAAATTTTTTTGGGTAATGTTAAACTCATTACAGAGTGATTTGGTATCTTTATTCTTAAATGATCCATCATTATTAGATATAATGTTGGATGGGATACCATAATAGCAGATGAGATAGTTGAAGATGAATTTGGAAATGTGTTTTCCAGTCATGTAAGTGAGGGGTATAGATTCAACCCACTTAGTGAAATACTTGGTGGAGGTAAGGATATGCTTATTACCATCTAAGGAGGTAGGGTTAATCTTCCTAATGATATTGAGTCCACATATTGAAAATAACAATGGTTTAGTCATTGGTTTAAGTGTTCTAGTGAAAGCATGAATCAAGTTTGTATGCCTCTGACATTTGTTACATATTTTTACATAAGCAGTTACATCTGCTTCCATGGTTGGCCAATAGTAACCAGTATATAGGAAATTTTTGGCAAGGATATCCCCATTAGTGTGGGCTCCACAAACTCCTTCATAAACTTCCCTTGACATTAATGTGGATTATACTGAATTCAAACAATGAAATAAAGTTACATAAAATATTCTAGGGTAAAGAGTTGGGCCAAGTAAGTTATATTGATAGGCTTGGTGTGTGAAAGTTTTTTTTATTTTTGTGAGAGGTCTGGTGGAAGTACTTGGTCGTGAAGGTAGTTATATAGGTATAAAAACCAAATATAAATGGTACCAACAATGTCATAGATCATTTCAATAGTTTAAGGTTCATGAGTAAGCACTATAAGATTTTCAGTGAGGAACTAATAGTATTTTTCCTTATATGTGCTACGGACCAAAGAACCAATTTTAGCCACAGCATCTATTGTCATGTTATTAGCTTGAGGTATGTGTTAAAACTAAATGTGTGTAATCTATTGCTTAAGAATATCTACCATGACCTTCTATGGTAACACCTGGTTAATGATTAGATGAGAATCACCATGAACCATAAGATGTTGAATGTTCCATTATATTATTTAATAGATCCCTACAATTAGTGCTTCATATTCAGCCATGTTATTGGTACAAGGAAAGTTGATACAAAATGATTTGGGAATAATATCCTCTTGTGGTGTAATAAATAATAATTAGACCCATAATCCATGAGATGTGAATGACCTATCAAAATTCAAATTTTATTGTTACTCCTCAGAAGGTGTTTTTATAATAGTCATGATGGATTCATTAGGGAATGAAAAAGTGAGTGATTCATTAGCTAAAAGGGGAGTTTTAGTAAGCTAATTTGTAAGTACTTGTCCCTTTATGGACTTTTCATTGACATAATCCATATAAAACTCATTTAAAATCATAATCCACTTAGCCATGCATCCCTATAAAGTTATTTTGGATATTAAATACTTAAGTAGATCTACTTTAGCAATGACTATGGTCTTGTTATTAAGAATGTAATGACAGTTTATGGGCTACAAAGACCATAACCAAACAAGTTTTTTCTATTGGCATATATTTATGTTTATATGCTACCAGTGTATAATTTAGATAGTACATGACATGTTCTTCCCATTTTCATCATGTTAAGCCAAAAATACCCCCAAGGCATTGTTAGTGTAGATAGGTATAGTAGGAATGACCTCCTTAGCATTGGTGGTAACAAAATAGGTGGATTAGTTAGGTATTCCTTTAGGCACTCAAAGGATTTATGACATTCTTCATCCCAAATAAATGTAATACCTTTCTTCAATAAATGGATAAAGGGATGGCATTTATCAACCAACTATGAAATAAAGTATCTAATAGACTAGATTTTTGCCTACAAACTATAGAGCTACTTTAAAGTGGAAGGTGGTAGCATCTCTGTAATGGATTTTATTTTGATAGGATCAAATTCAATACCTTGGTGAGAGATAATAAATTCTATAAAAAAATTTGAAGTGACACTTAATATGTACTTATTGGGATTAAGTCAAACCTTATACTCACAAAGGCTTTCAAATATCATGGCTAGATGATCTACATAGGTCTTAGATTTACCCAATATGTCATAAACATAGTCTTCAACAATAGCATACATCATGTCATGAAATATAATCATCATAGCTCTCTATTATGTGGCTCCAACATTCTTGAGACTAAATGTAATGACATGATAACAAAAAATTCCCCAAGTGGTGAATGTTGTTTTGTGTTGGTCTGTTTACATAATCCTGATCTGATTATATACTAAAAATCCATCCATGAGTGAAATTATTTCATACCTAGATGTGGACTTAACTATCATGTCAATATTTGGCAAAGGAAAGTCATCCTTAGGGAAGGCCTTATTGATGTCTCTAAAATCAGTGTAAATTTTTTATCCCTTTCAGATTTTTAATGATGGGCAAAAGGTTTAATATCCACTTTGAATAGTTGATTGGTTTGATGTATCTCACTTCCAAGAGTTTTTCCAACTCTTTATTAACTAACACAATAATATGAGGATGCATCTTACGTAGTTTTTGCTTCATGGGTTTGGCATCAAGATGTATGACAAGATGGTGTGCAACCAAGGTGGGGTCCAAACCTAGAATGTCTAAATAAGCCCATGAAAAAATGTTAATAGATTCCCTCAAAAGTGTTATAAAAACTTCACATTCCTCCTCAATGAGGAATGCACCTAATTTGATCCACTTCAGGTCCTCTAGAGTCCCAATGTTGACTTATGTATTATCTTCTACTAAGAGATTCATGTTATCTTCTAGAATAGTTGGTAAGGATGTGAATTGCCTTGCAATGGCAAATTCCTCTAGTCAAACTAGTTTTTTAAGTTCTCCCAAATAGGATGAATATGAATCTCCTAATGGTAGTAATGGCCATGTAATAAATATTGTAGGATATTCTTATATAATTGATCAAAATCATGGTGTTCTTATGTACTAAAATCAGACCCAAAATCAAGTTCATCATTGGTGGTCTCCTAAGCTTCATCAAACAAGGGTGAATATCCCCATCTAATGGTACCTGAAATAGGTTTTCACCAAGGAACTAGCCTTTTTATTTACTTCTACCCTAGTCCAAAATCACCTTAAATAGGTTTTCACTTTGGGACCTTAATTTTTTATTCTTTTTTTGGATAAGGGTGTTCACTCGCTCTCTAAAATAAATTGTAGGATCTAGTTTGATAGAGAACCCTTGTTTTTGGTCTCCCAACAGAACATTGTCTCTTAGGCCCAAAAAATAACAAAAGGCCTCATCATTCTCAAACTCATCTAAAGGTATTATGGATTCTTGTTGGTCTTGATCTATCAATTGAGGATGATAAAGGGGAAGTGAGGAATGTTTGATTACTTGTGTAATGGTGTAAATGGTATATGGTTTGAATAAGTTGGTGCTTTCAAGATCTTCTTATATGTTATGATCAGACTCTACTTCACTATCAGCATCGTCATCACTAGTCATTGGTATTAGATCATGAATAAGATATGTGGGGTCACCCCCAAGTAGTTTAAATCCAATACCATGAGGTTATTTTATATCTGGTCATAGAAATGGGCTTAATATTACCTTGATAATTTATCCCAAGGCCTCTACCTTCATACACTTAGTTATCTATGATCCTTTTAGGGATGGGATACTTTGTATTATAGTAGAAATTAGCCAATTTGTCATTATATAACTAGGAATCATCATTAGCAAGTGGTTCTTGTTCTTGTCTAGTGACAAGTGTGAAAATAATAGGCATTGGGCTATGAAGCTTTCCTTTTCCCTTATGTCACCATTCTGTACAAATTGGCTTATCTTTGGGCCTTCCATATATCTTGAGATTCTTTGGAAGCTTGGCTATGTAGAATGTGTCATGGGTAAAATACTCTCATGGACCATTGTCTAAAATTATAAAATGATTAGACATTTATATAGTAGGCATATGTTAGGTTGAGGCAAGGCTATCAAGGTCTATATAATTGGCCTCTAGTAATTCAACAAGTATCACTTTGTTTTTTTCCTTCTTTGGTATTGGGTCTAGACTAAAACAGTAATTGTAACTTTCATATTTGGATTCCAAATGCTTACAATCTTCATATGGTTTTAAATCTTCATGGATAGTGAACTTCATCCCTGAGTGAGGAAACTTGATACACTTGTGCAATGTTGAAGGAAATGCAAGAATTTCATGTATCCATAGTCTACCCAAAATCAAATTATATAATAAATATAGGTCTAGTTCATGGCAGAGTGTATCATGGGTCAAATACCTAATGATCATTGGAAAACTTATATATCCTTGTGAGTTTGGCTGAAGTTTAGTTGTTGTATATCTTATATGCTTGACTAGATTTAGAGACACAATATTTAGGCCCAATTTATTATTTATGAAGACATGTTTAACTTTATGTCATGTTATAATAACTTAAATGTATAATGGGTTATTATGGAAAGGGCCAAGGGATGACATATCACTTTGGTTGAAGGTTAATTATTGTGTTGGGGCTATGTGTCCAACCAAATCTTGAAATTTGTCTAGTGTTATGTCATTTGGCACTTGGGATTAGCCTAGGATTACTTTAAGGATATTCTTCTAGATGGTAGACATATGAAACAAATCCAAAATAGAGATTTATGTGGATGTATTTTGGAGTTGTTCCATAATGTTATACATTTTTAATTAATAATGGTAGTTAACTTACTCTTATCCAGCATAGTGGGTTGTATCGACTCATTGGTAGGGGTTGTAGGCCTGGGATGGTGATTTTAGACAACTAAGTTATGATTGTGTAATCCAAATTAGATATAAGACTATTATAAGTAGAAAATGATGGAGATGGGCTAGAGAGGATAATTCTTGATTGTCATTATGCTTGGATATGATCATGAGGTAGTGAAGAGTTATCAACATAGGATCTTGAAATGGTAATCCTTGGTTATTATTACACTTGGTTGTGGTCATAGTTCAAGGAAGGATTATTGGCATTAGTAAGTTGATTGGAATTCTTAGATAATGGTCTTGGTCTATTGGCATTTGGTCTAGTATTGATGGTAATGCTAGAAACATGCCAACTGACAATATGACCTATAAATTTATTGTAGTCATGTGAAACTACATGGTGAGTCTATTGGTTATAGGGTTTATTTTGGCCTTGGTTCCTTCCATTTTATAGTTGATGTTGTTTTTGTTTCTATTGATATTATTTTAATTTTTGTTGGTTTTTTTGTTATTGTTTTTGTTTTCATTATTATTGTTGTTGAATGGCATTGTTATTCTATGGAAAAGGATTTTGGTAAATACCTATATTTTGATTGGAAGTAGATGCACTATTATCCACCTAAATTTCTCCATTTTATAACATATTCTTGATAAGGTGCTTCAACTACACATAATATTGTATATAATGTCCATGAACATGATGGTATTTATAGAATTCATGATCTTTGTACCAATTTGGATAATTTATACCCTTAGGAAAGTGTTTTGGAATCATCCAACTAATCATATTAGTTGAAACTAGTTTTTTAAACTCTAATTTAATAGGCTCACCAAGGTCTTTAAAGATTCTAGGAGTGGGCCTTCTTCTTAGAGGAGGGAGGTTTACAAAGGTGGTTGTTGTAGAATTTAAGTTGTTGGCCTAGGATGATGCATAGGCTGAGAAGATGGTGTTTGTACCATTTGAACATGATGTGACATAGTTACTCCAATACCTACAAGATTCTTGTTGTAATTATATGACTCAAATTTTTCATAGTTATTAGCTTGAGTAAGTGTAGACACTTGCACTTGGATAAGGCTAAGGTTCTGACTTGGGCTTGAGTTTTGGTTTTGGCTTTGATTCTATTTTAAAGAAGATAACTTGATATTAGCTTTGTTAATAAAGTAATTTTCAATTTGTAAACATTTTTCAATGATCTCTTTGAATGTGAGAGAATATTAAAGATCTAAATGGCAAGATATTTCATTGTGCAAATTTTTCGTAAACACAATTACCAATTATTTATCTAGTAAGTTATGGGTGAAATGACTATCAAGCACTCTCCATCTCTGTAACTCATAAATCTCTCACGAAACTTTTATTTGGCCTTACTTAAATCCACTACTAAAAACTCATGCTCAATATTTTAGGAGAAATTTTTTACAAATTTGTCTGATAGATCATCAAATTTAGACACTAAGTTATTTAGTAACTTAAGAAACCACTCAAAAGCCTATCTAGTTAGACTTTAAGGAAAAATAATAAGTAATTATATGTCACTATAGGCCATTAGCTAAAAAGAGATTAAAAAAACTCTTTTAGATGCTCTCTAGAGTCTCCTTCACCCTTGTACTTATCAAATTTAAGAGGCTCATAACCTGGAGGAAATAATATCTGAATATACTCCATGTTAAATAAGTATCAACACACATCATCCAATTTGAACTTCTTGGTCCGCTTTCCTATTTGAATGGATGTAATTTCATCCTTCATCTATTACAATTCTTGGGCTAAAAAACCTGATGGCACATTTAGTTGTGGTTATGGGTGGGTGGTCAAAGGTGTATTACCTTGATTGGGGTATAATGGAGATATGTATTATTGTGGAACATTGATTTGATGGACCAATTGACTAGGAAAATTCATCTGTGCATTAGGCTGAGGTTATTGATACACATACATTGTTGGTAAATATTCTAGTTTGGATTTAAAATATGGCCTTGGGTCTGAGGGAAATATGGTTATGATGTAATTATATGGATTTTTGTAAGGTATTGTGTTTATTGAGTTTGAGTATGGATTACTATTGACTAGTCGAACCCAGCTAAATAAAGGGTATTTGTTGTTGACTTAGGCCCTATCTTTGAATATGTGGCACATGTTGAATAAAAGGAAATAGTTGCCTAATAGGTATTTTTTGGACTTTGGCACCTATTTTTTGAACAAATGCCTATTTTGAAATGGATGTTTGTTGGGTGTTTGGCATTTTTTGTTGAATAATATAAATATGTTGTTGATTAGACAACATCTATGATTGTTGAGGCACATTGGTATGTGATTGTTGAGGTACATTCATCACTAACTATTGAGGTTGAACATTTTTTACCACCTGTTGAGGTGGCATAGATTTTTGCCTCTACTTGGGTGGTAAATTGGTCTATGCTTATGGTTGTATAATATTATCCATCACCTATTGAGTTAGGATAACATTTATTACTTGTTGAGGTAAAACATTAGTTAGTTTCTAATTACTTATTCCTTGTTATTGTGTGCTTGAATAAATAGCTAGTTTAGGAGTAACCTACTATGGTTGAGAACTAAGCATTTTTGCCCCTTATTATTTCAAACCAATCATGGTATTGTATAGAGGCACTTATTGTTGAGGGTTATTTGGTAGTGCATTTACCCCACCTTGGCCTAAATTGGAAGACACTTACATGTTATTTATTGTATTTGGCACATATTTCTAAGTAGAGGCCATAGTCACTTCCTCAATGAATGGGACATTAAACATGTCACCTACTAAATTTAATTTTGGTAAATGGGTCCACACCTAGATTAGTATGACCTAACGAATTAATTGGCACTCTTGTTGAAGGAGTTAGCTCTATAAGTGGAGCATTTGATATGGCCATAGCATTAAAATTATGTGCTAGATTAAGATAAGTCTAATATTTTTGTTGTATTTTCATGAATTAGTCATCCATGGGGCCCTTTCCATTTTAAATCATATTTAGATCTTGTTTTGGCATTGACACGAGTGTATGAGGGTAATTAGTAGAGGTATGTTTGATATTTTTGGTATGAAGTATGTTTTTAGGCACTCTAACTAGACTAGGTAGTTTTTCATGGGGAAAGTCTTAGAAAAACTTAGCTTCTACCTCTATAGCTCTGATCAAATCATCATCCTTACTTTCAAGAAAGTGATGATGGAACAAGTATGGGTCATAGGTTGATATCATGGTAATTTAGTAAGGTTGTTGTTAGAATTTTTCAATAATAGATGGCACACTAGTAAGGTATTGAGTTGTTTGTTCTTATTCCTAACCTAGATAAGGAGGTGTATTAACTAGGTAATATGTTAATGGATCTTGGCCTTGTTTTTCATATTGAGTAGTGTAATGAGGATATGGATCTATCTCACAGACTACATCATCACCATATGGGTCTTGAATAAAGGCATCATTCATGACTATGTTTTTTGTAATCCAGATTGTACATAGTTCCATTACATGTGTAGCAAGGCACATCTAAATCCATGACAAACATATCTTGAATAAAAGGTCTAGAGTTCACAAAACTCTTGAAATGTGATCTAAAATAATTGGTTGATACTGGATATGTCTAAAAACTTAGTCTAAATGGAAAACTCAATCTAAATTTGGCCTAAAATGGAACTCTTTTCCAAAATCATAAATAATAAGCTTTGTCTCAAATATCTCCAAGGTCTAATGTCTTGCACACAAATGTTCAAATGAAAGGCAAATTTTGAATCCTAATTTTTGGTAAAGTATTTTTAACAAATCTAATCTAGGTCTAAAATGAAAAAGTTGTTAGGTCTTTGGAAAAAAGTCACAAAACTTGACTAAAAAGGTACGAACTAAATCTAAAAACTAAGGAAATGTTAGGTATTTAAAAATAAGGCACAAATCTAGACTTTGAAACAAACTAGGTCTAAAAACTAAAAGATAAATTCTAGATCTTTAGAAACAAGGCACAAAGCTAGACTTGTTAAAACAAACTAGGTCCAGGTAAAAAATGCAAGGCAATTAATCTAACTCCAAAACATTTTGAAACACTTTTACTCAATCTAGGAACATGAATTCAAAAAACAAACTTGACCTTGGTATAAGACATTCACTCTAGGCACATGCCTTAAACTAGTTAGGAAATTATATCTCATGTAAGCATAAATAAGAGCGATGAGTAAAGCATTCAATCCCAAGTGATAATCAAGGATCCAATGCAAACTAATGTGTTTAAGGTTTTACTTGATAAGAGAGTTTCAACCTTAGTTTAAAACACTAAATTAACTCAAGGTATATATAAAATAGACCACCTCCTATATCTAGGAAAAATGAGTCTTCAAAGAAAGAAAGGAATTAGTCCAAGTTGCATAATTCAAAGGCAAGAGGTAAAAAACCAAGCCAAAATTAAGCAAGGCATAGGTATAAACCACTCAATTTTGAATCTAAACTTTGTAAGTTAAATTTTTGAATTGGTTTAAAATATTTGGATTCTTCAAGTGGATAACATCCTAGACCCAAATGGATAACATAATGACACTAAATTGTAAAACAAAGGAACACTTCATTTTGAACTCAGTTTGACACAAGGCATTATTTTTGAAATAATACTAGTATAATAATTCTACTTTTCTCAAAAGGTATGACAATTGTTTTTGTTTCAAAACTCCAAGGAAAATACTTGGGATGAAATGGGTAGTGTAACGATGCACTATTTTAAATAATTCACACACACACACACACACACACACACACACACACACACACACACACACACACACACACACACACACACACACACACACACACACACACACACACACACACACACACACACACACACACACAAATGTTTTGACAAAGTATAAGGCAAAAGTGTGGTATCAAATGGATATAATAACACCTTTTAGGCTAAAGTGGTGTAAAAACATGTGATTTTTTTGGACTTTTTTTGACATAATAATATAAACAAATGGTTTTAGTCTAAAAATATACATGTAAATCAAATTAAAAAAGAAGTAACACAAATGGTTCATCTTATTCCTATAACTGACACATGTGTGCATAGTTTCAACTAAAGTTTTCATTGATAAACCAATGCTTGTGAGGAATTAAGTGTTAATCCAAGAATTAAATTACATGTGTAGGTAGAGTTTTTACACACCCTCTGTATCTTAAGCATTGGTACATGGTATAAACTTAGAGTGAGGAGCACTCAAAATTTGGCATGAAATTCCATGGAAAGGGTGGTTTTACTAAAAAATCCATAAGTTTCACATGTAATATATAGTTCTAAGTGTGGCTAATACAAGGGCACAAACACATTAATTGAATCCAAATTGCCTAGCTTACTATGTAAGGGTCTATTTCTTTGCATAGTGACTCCATCCATGTACTACTTATTGGAGTCTGATGTATAGCTACCACATGACTTGATTAATTGTTGGGATGGTCAAGATAACCACTCACCATTATCCCATCCAACATTTTACCCAATTTTTATACCTTATTGTGGATTAGGGTCGGTACAATGTTGGGAGATGAAACCCTAGGTCAAAGCACCCTTAAAAACTCATGAGAAGGTGATTAACTCCTGCCCACAATCTAAGTGCATAAAATAAATAAATGAAAAGAATGGAAAGACTTTAGAGTTCACTTTTGAATCACCTAAGTCACTCAAATCTTGGGAAGAGCATACATGACATTATTTTTGACATAAATTTTACAAATGATGGCAATAAACTAGGCACTTTGTGTCACTTGAGTTCCCTAAAGGGGACGGGGGGAGAGAATACATGCTAGAGTTTGTGTTTTCCAAAATCAAATAATTCAATCTAAGTAATTTTAAACTAGACTAAATAACAAACAAGAAATTAAAAAACTCTTAGGAGCTGTAACTAAAGATGTAAGTTCTTTTTACTAACACCAAATCACAATGTGTTTGAAATTTTTAGCCCCTTGGCCATGTTTTCACTTGTAAAAACTTAAAAAATGTTAAAATACAAATTTTTAAGTTAATTTTAAAACACTTCATCCAAATTTGAATGAGTTCTTTTTAAACCTTTGTAAAATTTGGATTTCATAAAATGAAAATTTGATTAAAAACCACTCGAACTTCTTCTTTTTGGGCCTAATTCCCTATAAAAAAGTTAGTAGATTAATTTATTTTTAAACTAAAGTGATGTTCCTACAATTTATCTCAATACAAACACAAAATTTTAACTCTCAAGTTTATAAAAATAAAAACACATAAAAATTGTTAATGATCAATAGGGACCATGGTCGATTCCTGTGATCGACATCAATTCTATTGTGATTGTTGTCGATTCTTACAATTACACTAAAAATAAATGTATTTTGACATAAAATGCTTGAAAATTAAAGTTTTAGACTTGAAACTCATCATTTCCCTATAATAAGATGTAAAATAAGTAATGAATAGATTGTTAGGCCCCAAGAAAAGCAATGAAAACTTAATTTTTACTATGTTTCTTACTTCTTTTTTTAGTATGTTTTTGATGTAGAAATAATTATCAATTCCTATTATCGATGTCAATTCTAGTGGTCGGACATGATTCTTTACATTCATCACCAATCCCTGAGAGTTAAAACTTCTTCACTTTTTGGTGATTAAATCAAAAACTTGGCATAAAAATGGTTAGTAAAGCATCCTAAGTAGCTAGAAGAGATTTGTGGGGTGTGTGTCCCACTAGGCATGATATTATGTGATCAATAGGAATCCAAGAAGTGAGATTAGTATCATTTTAGTATGATTAAAATAAAATAAAAACACACTAATTAAATTAATATCTCAAGCCTAAACACTCAAGGAGTAAGAGAACAATACAAGTAACTATCAATAGAAGACAAAATAAACATTATTTACCTTCCTTGAGAGTAATAATTTCATGATGGCCATGGAATAATGTTCTCGATCATGTGATCAAATAATATTTGGAAATGGTGTTTCTTCTATCATCTCTCCTTATCACCTTGGAAATTTTGGGCTTAGATTTTGGCTTGGCTTGAATCTCTTTCAACAAATGAGCATTATAACACTACAATGAGGGTCTTTAAAGGTATTTTTGCATCATAACATTACACCAAAATATCTTGTTAAATAATGGATGAAGCATTGTATTTATATCCTTCCAAACTAACTCTAACCCATGTGCAGTTAGGTTAGAGTTAACCACCATTAAGTTTTAGGCTAACCCTAGTTTAGTTGAGGAAGGGAAAAGCAGTTAATATTTGGGATAGAGATCCCATTTATTAAGCATAGATCTTCATTTTTTAATTTAAGATTTATGGGAGATGTTTTCAATTTATTGTCCTTTATAATGATGACATCATCATGACTTAATTTTTATTAAAATTTTCTTTTTAAAAAATTTATTTTCACTAATTTCACTTAAGCATTTAATTTGGTTTGCTTAGTTAATTCATTCTACTTAGCATTTTTACACTTTAATAATTGTTTAAGTGCCTTGCTTAATGGATCTAAAGGAGAAATTATTAATTTTATAGGTCACAAATTGAATGGATATGAATCCATGAGATTTTATTATTGCATATAAGATAATACTCCAAATAGGGATGCTTCAACTTGATTCTGAGCACTAATGTCCAATGTGCAGATGAAATTGGGACATTCAGTGATTCCTAGGCTTAATTTACACTATTATGTAGAAATCAATATGAAGTCTAATTGGAACATAGTTATGGACAAAATGAGGTGTTTACATTTGTAGCATTAACCTTATATAAAGATAGTAATAGTTAATGACTCTTGTCAAGAATGATTTCTGGTTGTCATTATTGTAGATGGTGCCTTTATAAGTTTTGATGAAAGTTGTTCTTGTTGGTGATATACAATACTGATAATTCCTCATCCTTATATTTTTTAATATATTTTCTCAATGCTTTATAATGATCTATTTCATGTCCAATTATTCTATGATAACCAAAACATGCCCTGCATTATTGATGTGAAAGATGCCCCATAAGTCAATGTCTAGTAGATGGTAATGTGAGAAGATTATGATGAAGTAATAAATGTGATACTAGTATTGGCATATATGTAATATTTTTTTTCTTATAATGTTGTTGCATTTTTATAATCTTCCATCTCCAAAGTATTCATTAAATTATATGATTTTTTATTCATCCAATGTTTATTTGTCTTTAATGTTAGTTGTAAATGGTATGTGATAGTATTGCAAATACTCTTCCCTTTTAGGATATAATCATGATCTATCATTATTGCCTTTCCTTTACCCCCAAAATATTTTGTCTCAATAGTAATTTTTTATTTATCTTTCTTTGTTATATATGAATCATCTCAAAATGTTCTAATTCTAATTAGTGTGAATTGGGTATGAGATAAGTATTATTCTAAAGAATTGAAGTTTAACTTTAATATTTAATTATTTTTCATATCTAACATGTTGATATCTTTGTCATCACTATAATAATATTATGTAACCATGCCAACTTAATATTTTGAGGTTCACTAATAAAGGAATATTGGGAATAAGTTACATTTGTTATGAATTAAACTATGGTTTCTACTAACAAGAATAATCAAACCATGGTTCAAACATGAGGCAACAAGGCTTGCCTACAGTCCTAATAAAGTTACCTAAGGGGTGTCTATTTGATTTTACTATACAACTAATTTCACTAACTATCAACCTAAGGTGTGCATTTGGCAACATGTTGACACTGTATATGCAACAATAATATCTTTCGAGGGTTGAGGTACTAAATGTTGTGTATAAAAAAACACACTTTCTTAAAATATAATAACACACTTACATGGGAATTAAATAATAGGAAATCAAATAACAAGAAAGTAAATCTAATGTTAACTTTATAGCTTCCTAACAATGTAAGGAATTGAACTTGTAGAAGTTAGAAATGTTTATGCAAGGAATTAAACACAATAGTAAAGATATTATGGTTTAATCATATAATTAAAAACACATGCACACAATTTAGAATTAAATATAAACTCACAAACATGATATTTACCAAAATTCCTCTTGAGTGGGCCTTACCTCGATTGAATTTATGTTACAATATCTTACTCTTGTTACAAATAATTACTTAAAACTACTTCTTGTATTAACAAAAATGTGCAATGAGAATATTTCTATAACAAAATTATATAGTTTTAGAACAAATTTCAATCTTCTATCTTTGAGTTTATTACTTGCTACTTTAAACTTACTAACCTATGTCATGATGCCTACTCTTTAAATAGAGAGGGTAGGTTATTATTTAGATGTTTTAATTACAATATAAAATATAAATTTATTTATGTTTGTTCGTTAAAAAAAATAAAAAATAACCTACACATTTTATGTGATTGATTTACAAACAATAATCATTGAACAATAGAAAATAGGATACAGGAGATGAACTGTCTATTCCACCATTATAACAGTCTTAGAGGAATGTTCCAATGGAAAATTAGTGATGACATGGAATTATAAAATTGAATTTTCCTTCCTATATTTTAGAAACCATCATGTACTTCATACTATGGAAGAAATATGCTTCAAATCATCAACTAGCAATCATAGTCACAACCAAGTGTTAACATCAAGTGATAATAGTTAGTTGCCAATTGTTATAGGTTAGAATGACTATTACAAGCATTAACACATGTTGTAAACCTAGTTTTTATAGGTTGTCCTACCCTATTGCTATATATTGGCCTATGAGTGATCTAGTCATGTTATCTATCTGCTAAAAGTACATGTTTTAATTCATAGTTTGTCCTTAAGATATGTATTTACTAGATTATTGATAAAGCCAAAATAGTAATGACATTAAATTGTACAATCTTATTCACAAAATAAATAATTTAATTATAAAACATCAAATATATATACAATATGTTAATACAATACTATGTAACATAAAAGAGTATAAAATGAAACTTTGATATGCTTAAGGATGATAGAAAATGATCAATAAAAGGGGTTTTGGAAGGTATTTTATATTTAATCACACCCCCCCCCCAAACTAACTATTTGCTCATCCTCAAGTGAACTTAGGTCTCATTAAATATTATCATGTATTGGCACATTTACTATGAAAATCAAAACGTTTGGATTAACCCTCTTTTTGCCTCAAGTAGAATCCCTTATTCTTCTCAAATTTTGCCATTTGTTAATTTCTACATATTTATCTAATTATTCCTTCCTTGACTAGTAAAGGATAGGAAACTATAATGGGGGAGGATGGAATTATTTTATCATAATTTGAATCAATGTGATGAATAACCCTAATTTAAATAAATTGAATATAATATAATAAAATGTTGTAAATCAACTTGTGATAAGTAAAATACTGAGTTTTTTAAATTATAATCGAATGAGAAAAGACTAACTATGAAATAAATGGGAAACTTGGATATTTATATTTGAGATATGATTATGTGAAGGTGATAGATGATTGAAATTGATAAAGATGAACCAACCCTTCAAGTGCATAGAGACTGATATTAAAATTAGTGGACAAAATCATCTAAATTTGAACAAGATTGACTTCCACTATAGTCCTAAGTTAGTTGATCCTGTCCTTTGTTAAAAATTAAGAACTAAGGTTACAATCATTTAATACATATTAAATTAGCTCTATATGTAAATATTTGGCCTTCAGATGTGTGGAAGACCAAAAAATAGCCTCTTCAAGGTTGAAACCCTAATAAGGAATTAAAATAATTGAAAACTTGTAAATAGAAAAGGGTGGAGTGTAATGGACTTAAATGACCCTAATCATCGACATGATAACTAAACACTACCTACATATCCAATAATTTGAAGAGATAATTCAATCCCACGTAGTTCTCTCACTTAGAGTGCTTTGTGTGATTGTGTTCCTTTGACTATATGAATGAATATAAAGTTAGCTTTAATACTTGATCATGCTTTTATTTGGCATGGATAAAATAAGATTTGGACTTGGATGAGGACTTATTTAAGTTATTATAATCATAATTTGGAAGAATAGGGAAGCTTTGCTCAATGTGTAGTAGTGTAAGTGTGCTTTTGTATTAAAATTACCAATTGGTAGAATAAGTGACTTGAGTGTGCCCTTATAGCAATAAAAAATGGGAAAAAATTGTGTTAGTTATCCTAAAATCATAAACCAAACTATAAGAGAGGCTTCAAATTTGAAAAGTGAGTGTTAAAAGAGCTAAATACAAGAACGTCCCATAGTGGATAAGAACTTTTGCCACTATTTACCCTATTGGACATTTTTATCCTTAAGGGAAACATGTGATTTTTTGGTCCAAGGATGTCTATATAGATGCTAAGAGGGGTTTTTATCAATTATAATATTTATGTGGGTGTAAATTAGTAATTTAGAAAAGAAATGGGTCTATATAAGTGCTTAGGATAGAGTGAGGTGGCAAAGTGGGTCCAAATTAAGTGTTAAAGTCAATTAAAGTGAAATAAGGCCAAAATTGACATAATCTAGAGCAAAGGAAAGATATACCTTAATATATAAAACACACTTTGCATTTTTGAGAATCTTCAACTCATGCAAGGTATTGAATGAAAAATCCCAAAATGATGTAAAAGTAGTTAATGCTCATATATGAAACTAAAAATTGAAATGTAACTTGAATTTGAAAATATTGAAAAGAATAAAGAGTACACCTGTATGTGTGAAACCATTGTTGCTCTTATGGATTTTATTTAAGATTATGTTTCCTTCAAGCATTAGAGAGTTGGTACTTCACATGAAGTGATTTTTAGGTGATGATGATAGATGGCATTGAACCTCTAAGTTATGTTTTATGCACTTTAACTAAATCAACCACTGTAGATTAATTGTAGATTCAATTGTCAATTGATTCTTGAATACATGATCAAAAGAGAATGGAGAACACCCATGATCTTACCATGTCTAAAAATATAAATTAGTATTGAAATCATGGCATGAATCTATATCATGCCCCTTAAATTTGAAAAATAGTATAATGTACATGAATCTATATCATTCCCCCATTATGATAAATGTAGAATATGTAACTGTAGGTAGATGTAATGGTAAATTTTATTTGAAAATTATACATAAACCTGTATCATACACCCAAAAATTCATAAATATGTACTTTATTTTTATAATTTGAGTGCATATGCAGGGCATATGTCCCCATCATTTATGCCAATGATTGGATTTTGAACCATTCTAAAAACTTTGAAATTGCATTTTATACCAAAATGGATTTTTTATCTTGAAGAGCTTATCTCATGTGTGAAAATCCCACTAAAATTCCCCATTTTTGAGGTGAAGGAATTGTCTTGAAAGTCACTCATCTCAAAATAAAATTTAAATTTATCATGCATAGTAATACGTAATCATTGAATAATATGAAAAGTATGTCAACATAGTAAAAAAGTGTACCATTTGAATGATATGCAATCATATGAGGTAAGGCCATATAACAATATCAATGAATCTCATAGTATTAAAATGTATAATTAGTATATTATCCATTAATTATTACATGATATGAATTATGTCACTCATAAAACTTAACAAGCTCAACAAGCACACAATCACAACAAGCACAATGTCATATAATAAGGCCAAGGGCCGCATAAAAGGGACATGTTCAAATGTCACATAAATAAAGGTTTTTCACACATGAAAAGCTAAATGGCCATGTGAAAAGGACATGAATGATGTCATAAAAAAATTACATGTTAAAATGTCACCCAAAATAAAGGGCCAAGGGTTGTAAGCAGTGGACATGTTCAAATATCGCACATACTAAACAAGATCTCATGGAGATGTTCAAGCCATTTACACACAAAGGCCAAGGTCCATAAATGATATACAAATAATATTTACTCTATTATGTATGTCTAATAGTATTAATGTAACATAAGACTAGAAAATAGTATACATCATATATATGTAATGTTATCATATCCTTGCAAATAACATATCCATATAAATAATTGTAAGATAGAGATGTTGGCAAGACACTTGTAACTAGTGTAGAACTCAATCATATAGGAGTTATAGAATCATAACACATGTTAATTATATAACATGTGGATACGATTCCCCCAATAAAAAAAAGATACTAAGTAGAGACAAGTCAAACACCTTAATTCATGTGAAATTTCTATGTCTTATATAACACTCATGAATACTAGTGAAATACATGTGTGAACAAAAAATAGTATGTTATCCACTAATCATGAGATAAATAAGATATGAAAATGATGTAAATTATATATCTATCCATGCTCAGGTTATGATTTTTTATTTTTAGAATATTTTGAAGGTTTTCTATTTTTACAATAGTTGAATTTTTTTGTACTTTTGGAAATTTATCCTAGAACAAAAGAGACTAGTAATTAAACCATGAGATCAAAGGTAGAAGAAAGGGAAGGGATATGAACAATCTAAAACATGTGTCAATGTGAATTATGAACTATAAATGATGATGTGGCCATGTATGAGTAAGATGCCCCACTGTATATGTGATTGTAACTAAAAACATGTATCAACATAATGAGTATGTAGAGGAAACATTATACATATTTGTCTCATAAAATGTATACTTATTGAAGTATGTAGTATGTATGAATAATATGGCACAATAAAATAAAGTTTTAGTATGAATAAGAATTGGTTTGCATATTGAAACTATGTTAAATATTTAAAAACTGGTAATATTAAGGCTCTATGTGCCTAGATTTTGATTTTTATGTGAAAATTTTCATAGGGTAGGATTGAAAAATTGATGACAGTAATGGAAAAAATTTCTATCCCTTACTTTTTTATTATATCCTTGATGAAAAAATTAATTTTATCAGGAAAACATAGAGGTAAATGGTATAATATGGTAAATAGATCATTATTTTGAACTATTCAGATCTAAAAAGTGAAAAATAAGAGCCAAGAGGCCAAAAATTAAATAAAATCTAAGGGATTAGAATAATTTATCAAATCAATCATATGTTCAAATAATGAAGGAATAATATGATAAAATATCTAAAAGATATGTACAATCATACTTTTGCTTTTTGAATTATTTGAAAATTCTATATGTTAACCAATGATGCCATCGATATGAAAGTCATAAAAACTTGTAATAAGTGGTATAAGTATTTAATTTCATTATCTATCTATGCTAAATTTTCATGATTCATAATAAAAAAATACATCATGTGTTGTAATAAAACTATCTAGATCATGACTTGTGTAATCTTGTGTAGAAAGAGTAGCTCTAGTAGATGTAGAATGATGTGAAATATGATAAGGATTAGTAATAATTTTTTATAAATGTTTTGAATTTTAAGTAATATGTTTATATATATGTATAGATAATTTTGGAGATGTTATATATGATGGTGTTGGTTGAGAACTAAATAGCTTTTCCTAATAAGCTTGATTTTGCACTAGTTACTTTTGAGACATTTACACATTTTTTGAATTGTTTTTTATAAATATTTTTCATAGGTGCAACAAATGTAAATTTGATATTTTATTTAATAAATGAATCAATTAAATTGATGTTGTATGGGGAGGAGGAGGTACCATAGATTATAAAGGGTACTTGTATCTGATTCCTAAAATTATAACAACTTGATTACATAGGTATATATGTATTATATAAGGTAAAACACAAAGATTTTTTACCCAATATCATCCTAATATCATGTTAAAGGCCCCATTTTTTGGTAAAACTATAAAATGAGTAGTTAGTATAGAGGGGCCCACCTGAAGAGGCAACACAATGTGTCCCAAAGTGGTTTGTTATTTCCCATTAAATGTCTTGACACTTTTATAAGTTGTTTATATATCATGTTGTGTATAACCTAATTAATGACATAATGTCAGTGTGCATGCATTCTCACTTGATCCATTATCAAATAATACACTATTAATGGTTTTTTTGTCAATATAAGCTCATAAATATAAAGCTTGAAAATCATAATCATCATCCACTATATCACTATCATAAAAAGTAATCATAAGATGTGGTTGAGTAGTTTGAAAAAATATACAAATAATTCCATCTAATGGATGATCATATGACTCAGGAGGTGGATATGCATTATAAATATTATACACTATTGAATTTTCCTTATTTATATGATGATTTGGAAATGGTTCAATTAAAATATTTAACTTAGAATTTTTAATCTATTGAGGCTCATTTTCCTTTATAAGGTTGCTTAGCTCAATGATATTATTGTAAACAAGATATTTAATAAGGTTTTTGAGATTGAAACATTTGTTATTATAGTGACCATTGCATCTATGGTAATCATAATATGCATTCTTATTGAAATGTTTATCTCAAGGCTTACTTAAGTCAACTTCAAATGGTGGAGCGAGAGTAATAAGATTGCACTCAAGTAACTTTTGTAACAATTAATGAGGTGGTTGTGGTAGTTTAGAGAATTTTATCCTTGGTTGATATAATAAAAAAATCTTATTAATAGGTTGAGAAATAAAATTAACTTTAATGTTTGCATCTACTTCATTATATGTTATCTTAGCTTTGTAATATGGGTTGCTTTGAAAATTCATTATGAGAGTTGAAGTGAATGTGGGTGCATACTTAAGATTGTTCAAAGAAATAAACTTGAATTTTTTTCTCTTATTATATGAAAAATTTCCTCAAGTGATCTAAATTTATTGAAAATAATTTACCCATGCAAAGGTACATGTAGACTTTGTTTTAAAATATCTTGTAGTTCCTTATCTACTAAGGTATTATTCAATTTGGCAAGCATGGTTTTGCAATGAACTACATAATCACTAATAGGTTCATTAGTTCCTTTTTAGAGATTAGAAATTTACACATAAGAAATCTCTTCATGAATCTTAATATCAAATTGCTTAAGAAATTGGTCTACTAGTGGATTGAATGCTTTGATTGACTGAACATGTGAATCATCAAACCAATGTAAGGTGTAATATTTTAAACTCCTTGGAAACAAATTGTTATTAAAACCATAATCCAAACATGCCATATTAAAATATATTTAAAATTTCCCCCTAACTAGGTCCATCCATTTGGGTGGAAACATATTTAAAAGTTCCCCTTGACTAGCTCCATCTATTTGTGAAATCTTAGCATCTCTTTTCACAAATAGTTCCCCCTGACTAGGTCCATCTGTTTAGGCGGAAACATATTTAAAAGTTATTTTAATGGTTTATTTAGCTACATCCATGCTATTTTTTAATTCTAACATGGCATAAATTCCAATATATGTAAATTAATTTTAAATTGAAGAGTCATTGGTTGCCATATCAATACTAGAAGTTGAAGTAAGTTCCTATACCAGAAGAAGCTGAAGCAAGTTCCTCAACTACTAGATCCTACCATTCTACTATGAGGACTTGGTATTATACAAGATATGTCATTGTTATGGGACTTAAATGTGTCCAATTTATACTTATGATACCCTTGATAATGCATCTAACCCATTTTATTGGTATTATAGTACCCTAGTATGTGCCCTAAGTTACTCAATATTTCTTAGGGCAGCTAAAAACTCTTAATTTTCTTATTTTATTGGCAGAATACGGGTTTATTATTTCTCTATTTCATCTTCCATCTCAATGTCTTGATATTCCATTATTATTTTTTATTATACTTCCTTAGGTGTAGGTCTCTAATGTTATATTTCTCTAAAGGGTCTAAACCCTAAGCTAAATGAAATAAAATTTTATTCTCCCCAATTATTGGTAGTTTGAGTATCTTCTTATCTATTTTCCTCCAACCCCTTATATTATCCTCCACTCTCAATGTGGACAATGATAAAGGCCACATAACTATATTATTTTTCTCCATTTCACTTGATTCTTTGAGATTACCTCGAGGGAGCACTTGGTGGGGGAGCTCTTTTTCTTTTATTAGTTCTTGAAGTTGAGGGCATACATTCTACCAAAAAATTTTGTAATTGGCTCCTCACCCTTATATTTTGAGTCTAAGGATGAATAAGCTAATATCCTCCTCCTCCTTCTTCTGGTAGGTTTCTTGATGTTACATTCCTTTCTTGTCCTTCAACAGTCATATTTTTTTTAAGTTCCTCAACTTCCACATTCCATTATTGTTATTGAGGTGGTAGTTGTTACATTTCCAAGAAGTCTCCCCTTGATAACTTATGCATTTTATACCTAAGGATATTATGCACTATATGAATAATTAATCAATGGTGAGACAAGGTCTTTATTTTTCCCTTTTGATACTTTTTTTCCAATATTCTCAATATATTCAATAGGGAATTTGGCACATTGATCTACCTATTGTGTTTCAGGTGATTGAGGAGTTTGAAATGGAATACAAAGAGAATAGAGATTCTCCTCTCATAGGTGACTTATTTTATGATAAATATAATAACTTATGCTCATAATTGAACTAGTGAAGATCAAAGTGTGCCTTAGTTGGAAGACTATAGTTGCTCATTGGCTATGTAAAATACATTTGTTACTGGTACAAAATTGGTTTACATTGTCATAATTACCCTATCTTAGAAAGAATATTACCTTTTCTAGTAAATTTTCATTAACCACAACTTGTATCCCCTGAATGGTAGCTACCCCATCCATAAAGGTTTGTGTAAGCTCTTTGGTTATCTATTCATCATATCCTACCTTTTTATCAAAATAACTCATCCAACCTATATTTCTTAAAATGTTAGTCAGATCATGTCTCTTTTTTAATAATTGTGAGCTCTATTGGCTATCTTAAAATTACATCTCCACCCAATTTTTACTCATTTTTCATATAATAAAGAAATGATTCCTAATTCAAAGAAAGAATGTGAGAGTTCTCGTTTTGTAATGTTTTATGTTTTTGATTTGATAGTATTCATTTTTTATCTATCCATCATTTCCTTCTTCCCTTTTCTTATTTATATTTAACCCTAGATTGAGATGGGTCAACATAGTATAGGGTTAATAATATAGAAATGAATAAACACAAGGGTGATATATAGATCTATAGCAGGTCATTAATTACAAACTCAAATAAATAATATTCTAAATTTAAATAATGAGATATGTTAAAAATAGTAAGTGTAACTATTGATTAATATAACAATTAAATGAACATGATTGCATAGTAAGTCAACTGTGATCATGTAGATCTAATATGGAGCATGTTATAAATAGACTAGATCAATGCCCTAGATCAATCGTTACATTCTATAAATTTGACCTTTGTAGCCTCAGATACTTGCATCAACCTCAGATGATTATGTTGATGCTTATGTCTAACTTAGACATAGGTGTCCAGTATAGAATACCTATTAAATTCATATGTGACCACTTGGGCTATTCTCAGTCCTATGTCACCTTTGCTCTAGTGTGCTCAGATATGGATCATGGGTTGTTGCTCATTATCAAATAACAAAACTCTGTTTCTTCATATTAATAATGGTTGTGATAAAAATGATTTAATGGGCTCATGGTGTAAATCTAACCCAAAATACCTATTTTTCAATGGGTGTTGCTTACATATCCACTATTTGAAGAGGGACTGAAACTAATGTAGTTCTCCCATATGTGTTGGCTTATGTGTGTATAAAGATGCAATATGTGGAAGGCAAGTATAACAATGACTTATTTTCTAACTTGGAAAATATGAATCTTGGAGTGATCCTTCACTACTTAAAATCTATAGATGTGTCATCCCTATGACTGATATGGAAATAAGAGAAAATGGGGGATCTTTTCTCACTTGAATGCTTGATTAAATATTTTTGTTAAGTTGCCTTGTGATTTTTCAGTTCAATACTAGGTGAGGAATGAATGAGGGTTGATCTTGTATATATCAATCCATTTTGTAAATATCTTACATTAAATCACTTAGGTTGACCATAGGTATACACTTTATTTACAAATTTGATAACTTTAGGGCACTGGACACTTACATTAGAATAGGACACTAGCATCAATTTAGGTGTCTAGTTTAAATGCAAGTGTTTGGGAAGCTAGAAAATAGGCACACATTCCAATTTTGAAAAGATAGAATAAAAAAAAATTATATTACTTTGAACATGATATAAGGCCTAGGTCATCAAAATAACACTGGTCAGACCAAGAGATAAGTAGTTTGGCATAGATAGATAGTGTATGAAAGATTTTTGGTAGTAGGAAGGTCTAGAATTTGAAGGTACATTCATGATATGTAATTTCCAAGTGTATAAGACTAAAGTTCTATATAATTTAGATTTAGTATCTATATTTACCCCGCTTAATCTAGTAATTAAATTTTTATTTTAAAGGAAATAAATACATACTTAGGTGTGTATAATACACATTACCTTTGCATAAGCCCAACTTGAGTGTTTTGCTAGTGACTGACCTATAACCAAGAGTATGCTACATTATATAATCAGTGCATATAATCTAAATTTAAAGCATTGAAATAATTGAAATATAAATATCAAATTTTAGGAGTAAATCTATGTATCAATACAACCACCTTGCTATTTTACAACTTGATTTGAAAAGGTGTATCATTATGAACCATTTTAAATTGAGATTTAGACAGATGTAAATTTAGAATTACACACATATATATAGAGTTTAAAGGAAAAATTTACCCCCAATCTTAGATAAAATGTGATTTCCACCCAAAATTTTATATTATCTCAAGCATGCAACCTAATCATACTTATAACATGGTGAGCTTGAGTTGATCCTATTCAACCCACACTATAAATCTAGTGAGTTTGGATGATCTAATCAAGTCCAACATATATAATTTGAAATATTGAGTGATTTAATTACCTAAACCATACCAAAAATAAACCAACTACTATGTTATATCGGTTTAATAATAGTCCATATCCGTCCAACCTCGTGAGCTAAAGTCTATAGAAGTATTTTGAAATCTGAAATTGATTTTAATTTTGTAATTTAAGTGATCTTTGCATAGCATATGCACCTTATATATTTCTCATGATAAAAATTGGGTATAAAAATGGTAAAAATGTTGGAAGAAAAACCAATAAGAGGGTTTGAGGGGGGGTGAATTAGTGTGCAGACATTTCATTCAATTTTATTCATCATTCTTTAACCATTCAAACTAGTATAGAGATATAGAAATCAATAAAAGAGCAATCACATAAACATAAATCAAGTTATCAACATATGAACACCATATATATATGGTAAAGGATCATGGGGAATAAAACCCACTATCACACCACTTAGACTATTGTCCTATAAGCAATTAAACACCATTAAGTGAGGCACCAACCCCTTATTAGTTAGGCACCAACCCAACTAGTCCTTTAGCAAGCTCCAACTTCCAAGGAGGATCCAAACCCCTAAGTGACTTATAAATAACCCATATAATTCATGGAAACTTATGAAATCTCCAATTGAAAATTCAGCTCTAACTCCCTTCTTAACTAAGCACCAACCCAGCCAAGACAAGCCTGATAACCTCAAGACACCTTATTGCTCTCTCAACTGATGGTGAATTCTTATTTATATTTGTCTCTAATATATAATAAAAATAAATTATTTTTATACACCTATAAAAATACTCTAATTTATATACTGATGGTCTCTCACCTCATTCAACTCACTTTAACCTTTTACCCCTCTCAAATAGCCTTCTAGGCTCACTAACTCAACATGCCTTTTCTAATCTCATAGGTCCATTGACCTTATCATTCACTGGTAGAAGATATGTTATATGTTAATCATGATTTATTCCTCTTATTATTTTCCTTAATGAACTACATATACTCCTTAAAGATATCTCTTATTCTCTTAAGTCCACACTTCTCTATCTCAAATAGGCCAATTAGACAATGTTTTTATACCAAACTTTTGATTTCACCCATATTGGTCAGATAAGAACCTTAAACCACTTGGATCCCACTTTTAATAGGTCATAATAAATATTTAACATAATAAAAATTCACCATATATGTCATTCATTACCTTTACGGATCAAAACCTCATTAGGCCTAAAGGAGACCTAATGTAATTAGGTCTGTCTTAAGCACATGTTACACTTTGAGTCATTTGGAATAAATTTAGCCTCAAAAAACACTTTAAACACTTAATATATGATTAAAATATACCATTTATAATATACACATATTTATACACCAAATTTAAGTCAAATTCACCACTTGAGCCATGATATTAGGCCTTCTCATCATTAGCCCTTTATACATAGGAAAAGTCTATCTTATAAAACTGAAGTACAAAATCAATTTCCTCAAAAAAATATATGATAAAATCACATTAATAGATTATTAATGACATAATTTCCACCACCATGTCTATTTTACACCTTCATTCAAGCTCCAAGCACATAAAAACACTTTTACAATAGGCTCACTTTGTTGTGCAAGAAACTACCAAAACACAGTTAAGAACTTTTAAATTTTCACACTTTAATAGGGACTCCTCATGATTATTAAAGAATTATAATGAAAATTTAAGACATATTTAACACATTAATGAGTAATTTATTCTTAAACTCTATCAAAAACACTTTAAATTCATCTCTTCATGATGACCACTTAGAATGGTCATTTTGCTCCAAAACATAGTCATGTAGAAGCTTGTGTTTATAACTTGTAAAATTACTTAAAATAAATATAATTAATATTAATATCTCATATGTGATCTATATATAAACATAAAATATATATTTCACTTGTTATAGTACCAACCATTGGTATTATAGACCAATTTGCTAAGTCTCTTTCTCACAGTCTTCACACAGTTTGATAAGACATTTTGGCTTCCATGTTTCAACCTCTAAAACTATATTTCCAAATTAAATAAATCATAAATAGGTAATTTATGTCTCAAAAAACATTAAAATTTTCATTATATACAATGAATCTTGTCATAGAGTCTCAAACCCTTCACTTCACCTATCACACTTGGAACAGTCAAACTACCTTAAGAGCCAATCATGGTGAACATGACTTCCTACACTTATAGGGACACTTACTTTAAATTATAATGAATTTTTATTATAATTTATACCTTTATCTTAAATAAAATCACAAATATCATCAAATTATAAATATATAATAAACAAATCAAACTTTAAACATCACTCTTTCACTATCTTCATTCACATAGACATGTCATCTTGAGAGCACTTTCTTGAATATATATAAGAATATTAAAACCTTATAAACCACATTAAAATTAGGTATATTTTTAAATAAATACCCCAAATAATTTAATTCATTCTTAATCACCTAAAACTTATCCCTAAACACATTCTCACTCTGACTGGTTCTTTTCACTAATTCATCATTAGCCCAGTCTAACGATTGATCAGCTTGAGTGAAAAAATTGATTAACATAGAAGATATATATTTTTTTTAAAACACCATGTACATTAATAATTAGTATTTACCTTCAACCTCTATTAATTTTCATGCATTAACCTGGTCAACCCTACCTATAGCATCAAACTCTTTAGAAACAAGCAATTTTATGTAGGTTATACACACTATCTTGATAGACCATTTCCCCATGGAGATTATTAGAGGAGAATTATACATTATCAAAACATAAAAATTTCCTTATCAATCCATTTTGGTCCATTTATTGAAATATCTCTCAAATCAGGTCACTGTGAGGGTTTTGAGAGGGGTTTAGACCAATATACCTTCTTAACATTTGTTCATACAGCTTTGTCCCTTAAACCACTTATTAATATTTTTAAAACATTATTAGGACCCTTTTACATCTCTCCCTAAAGTCTCAACTTCTCATAAAACTATCACACATGATAATGAGCATCTAAAATTCCTTCTCAAACTCTCTTCTCTTCATTGTGCATGCACAAGAGACCTCAAAACATGTTTTTTTGCTTTCACCTTCAATCCATGACCTTAGTATTGGTAAAAACAATTTAAAAACCCTATAAAACCTCAATCCATGATCACATTTTCTCTATCACCTTTAAAACTCAACTTGACCCTTCATTTGGCCACACTAGGTCTCTATGCACATGAGATCTTTGAACTAATTATTATGTTTGGTCCTTAAAAACACTTAAAACCCCATTTAATTGATCTTATAACCTCATCCAAATGTCAAATTTAATCATACCATTCTCATATAATACCATCCATCAACTCTTAAGTCTCATAGTCCTCATCTTAATAAGCTACCAAGCCTGTGCCTTCATACTAGGTTTCTCATGTAAGGACTAAGCCTCATAAGCTTTGTCAAAACATAACCTTGTGCCAAGACCTTATGCAAAACACAAAGACTTATTAGATCATTCTTAAGTCATTAATAATACTTACTATGTATCATCATAAGAGTACCTATAGTACATAAATTACCTTTTATTACCATTTACATAATGATAACCTTGATGCCACAAACACACCAATATGAACTTACCTCAATAATCTCCACCTTTGTCATTAATGGAAAACACTCCACCACAATAGATTACTCTCATCTTTCCAAGTTGGTCTTTTTCCCCCTTTGAAATTAATGATAAAGGTCATCTATAATAGTACTATTGATCCTTTAACCTGACCACTTATAGAGCTATCAATCTCCCCCTTTATCCATGCATACCTCTCTTCAATCTTCTCAAGAGACCTGAGTTTAGTTCCCCTTAACTCCATGCTCCATCTTATGAAAGATACATAGTCCTCAAATAGACTCCTCAAGTAATTAGGGCTTGACTCATCTCATGATAACTTCAATAGATCACTTCAACAAACTAGGTCTACATACAACTTTACTAGCATTGTTCTTATAGGAACAATATGATTTCTTCATTTGAGCACAATCTTCAATATGTATATTGTATCCATATATCTTCTTTATGTTCAATAATTATCTTCATATTTTTTTTGTCCTTTTCATAATTTAAATAATATGTGCATATGCTTTATCAGGTCATATGTAACCTCTCAGGCTCATCACCTTATCAAGTTTAAGCATGATAGGCAAAATATCAACTTCTAAATAACTATGTCAAAGCCATATTTTATCATAGACTTCTAGGCTCGGTCTTGTGTTTAGAAAAGTGTTTCATGCCTTCAAAACATGATAAATATTGAGTAGTACCATGCACACAAACCAACTAATACTCATTGGTCTTTATAACCTTTCACAAGTATAACTATTTTATAAAGAATCCTTCTTAGGGTTTGTTGTCTTGAAACCCTCATCAAATTTTCCAAGCTTGTCTTGACATTGCCTTTCATCATAGGGAATATAAAAATCATATGAAACATGTTGATTGAATATTTTTTCGATCAGCATACTGATAAACAAAATAGGTCTGATCAGCCAAAGTAGGAAGATTAGTCATCCAAATGTGTAGGTTTACCACATCAGAAGGGGACTGATCTCTCCTCTCATCAAGGGGAGGTTCCCTATAGATATACTATATGTATATATAAATAGAAAATAATACTCAAGGGTAGGATAAACCATCCATCTCTCTTTTTTTAGAGATGATGCGTGTGGATTAAAGGAGAAACTCAAGGAAAATGATAGAAAGCACTCCTCTTCTTTCAAAAGTACTATTTAGCAAGCCACAAGAATACTCCAAGTAGTAACAGTAAAATGTAGCAAAAGATGTAATAACCAGCAAATTGAGATGCAGCACAAAGTCTCCACCTAAATTTCTCAAGAGTAAGATACGAAGGAAAATGAGGGCACAAAGTCATCCCAAGGTCCTTTACATAGAAATGAAAAGAAAACACATTAAAGGCAATTATGGGGGCACAAAGTCTTTCCACAGTTAACTCTTCAGGACACCTTCCTGACTGCTATCACTAATTCTACTTGTTGAATTAAAAGAAGATAAGATATATTAAGGAAAAAGACATAAGAAAAATTTCCTCAACAACAAAGATATCATAGCACAAAGTCTAAAAAATCACTTGCTTTCTTATTCCAATAACAAAATATGATCAACAAACTGAGCTCAAAATCTCAAAAATGCCTTTCAATTTGGGCAGAGTTTCGTTCTGATTGTCAAAAAGAGATCCATTTATAATAAAAGAGAGTCTCTTATATAGCCTCTTCAAGAAGGACTTGGGAATAGTAACACATCATGTTGCAATGGAATTTGTTAAGAAGATAGGCTGGAACTTAGGGGCATTTACCCATTTGATTTTATCAATGCAGAGAAACAAGTCATGCTATTGAAAGTTTGCAACTTTCAATGTCCACCTGGCTATCTGATCCTACCTTCATCATTCCTCCTTTTATGGTTAATTGAAAAGGGTCCTAGATTCAATTTTTTATTTTATTCCTTCTTAGCTTTATGTTGGTCTTGGCCTTAAATCCTGTGAATGAATTTAGGTCTATAGATTCAAAGGATCAATGGTTATTTAATGAGCTTTAAAATTGATGTTCGTGCACCTGTCACTATGTTTTCAACGGCTAGTTCGATGTCTTGAACTTGACGTCCTTGGGCGTGTCACCCCTTGGTCCTTCTTCAACTTTTTTGTTTGGCACTTTCCCAAAAAGAACCTGCCCTTTTGGGCCTTAATAAATGATCTGCCTTGGGTCGAGAAGAGCCCCCATAAATCTATCTACCCTTCAGGCAGTCTTTAGATGGCCTTCAGGCTTCTTTATTCTGGCAGGTTGCTAGATTATTCCTTTGGATTTCTCATTTTATATCTTCTCAAAGGGAAGGTGACCCTTCGGCTTCAGGGAAATGTCCTTCAATTTGGCAGTCGAGAGTCCCCCATAAGGCCACCTGCCCTTCGGGGTCCTTCGGTGGCCTTTTCCTTAGAAGTCTTTTGCAGGCTTTCCTCGGGCTTTCTCTATGGACAAATTCCCGTGGACAAAAAGTCTGCAGATATTTCCCGCAGACAAAAAGTCCACAGAAATTTCCCACAGACAAAAATTCCATGGAATTGCTCCATCCGTTTGCCTTGGTTATTTCTTTGAGCTTTCTATCCATAGCTTGTTTCTTGAATTCTTTCAGAATTTTTATCTAAAGGAATTCCTTCAGACAAAAGTTTGAAGGAATTATGCTTTAGACTTTTTCAACTAACTTAAATAGAAATCTAAAAGAATTTACCTTTTGAGGCTTCTTTGAAAATGACCCTTTTGAAGGGTACTTTTGTCATCCAAGTGCCCTCCGCAAGGGCACTTTGTCCTTCAGGAGGCTCTTTGAACTTTTGCATTTGAACTGCTCTGTTGAACCAAGCTATTGAATCATTTGATTGAACTAAACATTGAACTGCTCTATTGAACCACTTCATTGAACCAAGGCAATGAACCGCTTGGTTGAACCAAATGTTGAACCAAGCCGATGAACCAAGATCTGAACCAAAATGGTTCAAGCTGATGGTTCAAGCTGATGAACTAATTGAATGAACCAAGATTTTGAACCAAGTGGATTAACTGAGCATTGAACCACTTGATTGAACCTACCTTTGAACCATTTGTTTGAACCAACCATTGAACCAAGTTTTGGTTCAACAGTTCAAACGAAGCCTTGAACCAACTAACAAACCATTTGATTGAACCAAAGGATGAACCAAAGTGTTGAAACAAAGTGGATGAACCACCTGAGTGAAACAAAGTGTTAAACTGCTTGGTTGAACCAAGCCATTGAACCATTCCTTTGATTGAACCTGCCATTGAACCAGAAGCGTTGAACCTTTTAAACTTTGAACTCGTTGAACATTTGAACCAAAGTGGTTCAGTGGTTCAATGGTTCAAGTCTTCTTTGCTGAGATTCTTACAGATGGAGATTTTTGATTGAACCAAGGCACTGAACCAATCCTGTAGAGTCCGTAGAAACCAAGTCTATAGAAATCAACCTATGAAGTCCTTTGAACTTGGCCTGCAAAGTCTGTATATTTTCTCTTCCTGCTGAGTCTGTAGATTCAAGCCTGCAGAGCCATAGATTTAAGCCTATAGAGTCCATAGATTTAAGCCTGTAGAGTTCGTAGATTTCTAAGAAGCTTAGAAATTGAGGAATTTGAATGCCCAAGACAAATTTTGAAAAGGGAAGAGACAATTTTGGTCTGTAGGACCAAAATAGTTAAAATGTTGTCCCAAAAATGAGTGATATTTTTGGGGGACAAAAAAAAACACCTATGAGAGATAAAATACTTTCAAAACATCTTTAACCAAATTAAGTATTCATTTTGATGACATAAGGCACTAAAACACCTCTGTAATTTACCTTATTTACAAAGGATAATCACCTTAAAAACACAGTCATATCTTGAGATGATTATTTTACAAAACAACCTTTAGATTCTTAACTAAATGCATATACATGTTCTTAAATGAGTTATTAACACCATTCAACACTTGAAACACCATTTCAAGTGCATTATAAAGGATCTAAAGCCTCTTATATCAATCCAAGTTCACAAGACAAAGCATAATCATTTGAATTTGAATTCCAATGGTTACTTCTTGAAGCATAAAATTGATTGTGATTAGCATGTCACAGATTGCCACATGATTATGTGAAACATTATAAATTCATCAAATCATCTAGGACACCCTTATAGCATCTCCAATCACCTCAATGACCTTTATCCCATATAAAGGCTCAAATTTTTTGCTTATCACTAGCCCTTGACAAGCCACTACTCACTTATTTACATGATGAATGCCTCTATGAATCTTAGATAAAGACACCCCATTTCATAGGGGTTAAAATAAAGTGAACTCAAAAGATGCCCACATCCCCTCTCTTACCTCTTTGATCATCTTACACTTATGAAACTATTTTATTTCATTTAGAATCTTTTTGGGCTTATCAACCTTTTTTGTCTTACTATCCTCAATATCCATGATGTTCATCTTCTCAACTCTTGTAATTATCTTATTATTTGACTCTTTCTCTACTATATCAAGTAATTCATCTTCACTATTGGGCCCAGTCTAATCTAACTTAACTATCTTAGGTCTCCATACCCATGTTTGACCTTTCTCATTTATTCTAGAAGCTTCATACCTCTTATCATGACTTGAAAACCTACTTGAGTAGAATCTAGTAATGTGACCAACCTTATGACAACTATATAAAATATCACTACTAAACTTACCTTTGCTCTAATTGTTTCTTCTTCTAATATCCCATGAACACTCATTCCTTGAGGACATTCTACAATCCTTTGCTCTATGACCAAACTTGTGGCACATAAAATAGTGACCATGAAGTGAGCTTCAATGTCTAAATGCATTGGATTGCCTAACTTAATATACCTTCCTATTGCCTTTGTTATTCTTGTTCTTACTGGAGGGACTATCACTCTTCTTGACTTGAGATGACTCTTTGTTGCTGTCCTCTTCAAATTCTTGAAACTTGCTCATATTGACTATGAGTTCCTCCAATTTTGAATTGAATTTTTTACACTCTTTCTCTCTTGATTTTATGCTTGTATTAGAAACAAATAACTAATCTTTCAGATCTTTAATTACCTCCTCATCCCTTGTATCATATTTCTCCATGTCACCCTTCAAAGTATATATATGTTCTTCAAGAGCTTTGATCACAGATTTCAAATTTTGATTTTATTTCCTTAGTTGCTTAACCATCTTGTGCTTCTAGGATCACCTTAAATATATCAAGATTTATCCAAAGGACCAATATCTGATATCAATTATTGGAAGCATAACCACTACGAGGGGGTTGAATCAGTATGTATACATTTCATTTAATTCCATTCATCATTCTTTAACCATTCAAACTAGCATAGAGATATAGTAATGCATAGAAGAGAAATTACATAAGAATAAAGAAAGTTATAAACATATGAACACCATATCAATGTTAGAAACCCTCATGGGGAATAAAACCCACTATCACACCACTTGGACTACTATCCTATAAGCAATGAAATAACAATTAGTGAGACACCAACCCAACTAGTCCTTTAGCAAGATCAAACTTGCAAGGAGGATACAACCCCCTAAGTGACTTGGAACCAACCCATCCATTTATTTGAAACCTATACAATCTCAAACCTGCAAGGCAGCTCCAACTCGCTTCTTGACTAAGCACCAACACAACCATGATAAGCTTGATCACCTCAAGACACCTTGTTGCTCTCTCAATTGATGGTGACTTCTTCTTCATTTATCTCTCTTCTATATCCTATAAATAAATTAATTTAATATAATTATAACACTCCTATTATGTATCTATTTATGGTCTTTTACCTCAGTCATCTCACTTCAACCTTCTACCCCTCTCAAATAGCCTTCTAGGCTCACTCGCTCAACATGCCTTTTATAGGCTCATTAGGTCCATTGACCTTATAATCCACCTATAAAACATATGTTATATGTTCATAATGATTTATTAATATTCTTATTTTCCTCATCGACATACCTCTTCTCCTCAAATATCTCTCTTATTTGCTTAAGTTGACACTTCTCTAACTGGCTCAAATAGGCCAATTAGGCCTTATTTTTATACTAGACTTTTACTTTCAACCATCTTGGTCAGCCAAGAACCTTAACCCACTTAGATCACACTTTTAATAGGACATAATTCAATTTTCACACAATAACCATTCACCATATATGTTTTTCATTAACTTTAAGGGTCAAAACCTCATTAGGCCTAAAAGAGACCTAATGCAATTAGGTCTATCTTAAGCACACGTTACACTTGGAGTCACTTAGAACACCTTTAGCCTCAACCAAAAAATTTAAACACTTACTATATGCCTAAAACATACCCTTAATAACATCCAAATAGTTTAATACCACATATAATTTAAATTCACCACCTGAACCATGTTATTAGGCCTTCTCACCATTAGTTCTTTATACACAATAAAAGTTTGTCTTATAAAAATGAAATATACAATAAATATAATAAAACAAAAATATGATAAAATCACATTAAAAGAGTATTAATGACATTTTCTCACCATAATTTCCATTTTACACCTTCACTCAATCTCCAAACACATAAAAACACTTATGCAACAGGCTCACTCTGTTCTGCCAGAAACTGCCAAAACACAATCAAGAAATTTTTAATTTTTACACTTTAAATGGGAATCATAATGATTATTAAATAATTATAATGAAACTTTTATAAATATTTAAAACCTTAATGATAAATTTATTCTTCAAATCTATCAAAAACACTTCAAACTCATCTCTTCAAGATGACCACTTAGAATGGTCATTCTGCTCCAAAACATAGTCATGTATAAGTTTGTGTTTAGATATTGTAAAAGTAATTCCAGACATATAATGAAAATTTATATATCATATATTATCTATAGATCAACCTCTAATAAATAGGTCACTTGTTATAGTACCAACCATTGGTCTTATAGACTAATTTACGAAGCCTCTTTCTCATAGTCCTCACACAGTTTGATAAGCCATTTTGGCTTCCATGTTTCAACCTATAAAACTATATTTACATCTTAAATAAAGCATGAATAGGTCATTTAGGTCTCAAAAAACATTAAAAAATTATTAGATACATTAATCTTGTCATAGAGTCTCAAACCCTTCACTTCACCTAGCACACTTGAAACAATTAAACTGCCTTAAGATCTAGTCATGGTGAATATGACTTCCCACACCTGTACGTACACTTAATTAAACTTATAATGAATTTATATGATCCTTATACATACTCATCTCAACTCAAATCACAAATATATAGAGTTTAAAAGATAAATATAGAACAAATTGATCAAACATTGAACCTCACTCTTTCATTATCTTCATTCACATAGACAAGTAATCTTGAGAGCACTTTATTGCATGTATGTGAGCATATTCAAACCTTATAAACTAAGGTAACCTAAAACTTATCCCTAAACACATTCTCACTCTAACTGGTTCTTCTCACTATTTCATCATTATCCCAGTCTAGTGATAGGTCAACTTGAGTGACCAAATTGATTGAAATATAAGATATATATTGTCCAAAAAACACCATGTACATAAATAATAAATCTTGACCTTCAACCTCGATTGATTTTCATGCATTGACCTAGTCAACCCTACTTATATCATCAAAATCTTCATAAACAAGCATTTTTTATAGGTTCTACTCACTATCCTGATACACCACTACCACTTGGATATTCTTAGAGGAGTTTTATTGCCTTAATAATCCATTTTGGGCCATTTCTAGCAAGATCTCTCTAATCAAGTCACTATGAGGCTTTTGAGAGGCTTTTAGACCAATTTACCTTATTAACATTTATTCATACAACTTCATCCCTTAAACCACTTCCTAATGCTTGGAAAACATTCTTTTGACCCTTTTTCATCTCTCCCAAATGGATCATAATTATATTAAATTGTCACACATGCCAATGAGCATCTAAAGTTCCTTCTCATGCTCTCTTCTCTTTATTTTGCATGCACAAGAGACCTCAAAACATGTTTTCTTTATTTCACATTCAATCCATGACCTTTATCTTGGTCAAAACTCTTGACACACCCTATCAAACCTCAATTTATGCTCACATTTCTCTATAATCTTGGAAATGCAAATTGACCCTTCATTTATCCACAACGTGCTTGAACTACCAGTTATGCTTGATCCTTAAAAACACATGTAAACCTCTTGAATTTAATTCAAAACCTTATCCACATGTCAAATTTAATCATACCATGCTCATATTCTTCCAACCATCAAATCCCAAGTCTCATACTCCTCATCTTAACAAGCTACCAAGCCTGTGCCTTCATACTAGGTTTCTCATGCAAGGACTAAGCCTCAAACTTGACCTTCCTATTATTCACATGTTTAAACACCTTCTCATATGTTCTATCATTCTCACATGTTCTATCATTTTTTCATAGTTTTAACCCCATACATATCAATGTCATCATCACCATGCCTATAATGTTTCAAGCTAATCTCAAGACAAGACTAGGATTTTCGATATATAATGTACACATAGACTTGTTCTCATGAAATTGGTCAATAATTCATTATCACAAAAAGAATTTAAATAAACACAATCATTCTCTTTTAGATGATCTCTTCAAATTAAACACTACTCATAAGCTTTGTCAAAACATAACCTTGTGCCAAGACCTTATGCAGAACACAAAGACTTACTAGATCATGCTTAAGTGATAAAGAATACTTACTATGTATCATCACAAGATTACCTTTGGGACATCAATGACTTTTGATTACCTTTGACATTAATGAAAACCTTTATGCCATAAACATACCAATAGGAACATACCTCAATAACTAATGTATATAATTCTACCATAAATGTGTATATAAATCATATAATTATGCAATTTGGCCAATTTACAACTATGTAAGTATGGAGAATATGTTTACATAACATTCCCCCATTGTATATTTGAATTTTTTAACTATGAAAAATGTGAATAACATGTTTCCATAACAGGGCCCCACTATATATCTTAATGTGCCTATGAATTTAAGGTAATTGTATCATCTGATTATCTATGAATGAGTCACCTTACCTCAAAAGGATAAGGTGATTGTATAATCTATGAATGTATCATGTAACATATAGGATTATCTTGTATAGGTATATATATATCGATGAGATACATAGTATATGATCACATCAAGTCTTAAGATGCATGATGTGACTCATGGAAACATCTAGATAGTAACAATACAAACTAAAATTTATTTAAGCACAAGACAAGAGCACTCAAAAGCAAATCAAAATATAATGGTTCAAGGAGACCTCAAATAAGGGTAATGTTTAAATGTCACACAATTTAAGGTAAATAACTTAGTCAAATGTCCAAAAATCAAGGAATGACATATTCAAATGTCCATACAATAAGTAACGACATATGCAAATGTCAAAGTAAGTAAATAAAGGCACATAGGCCACAAATAATAGAGCATATTTAAATACTCAACAAGCAAGATAAGACACTCAAGGAACCACATAAAGGAAAATTGTAAGCAACCAACATAAACATATCATATTAGCCCCTAGATATATGTGTTATCAAAAAAAAGTTAAGTACATAGCATGTCAAGTACATTATGAAAGATATAAGCATGAATAAAGGCATGTGTAAGTATAGAATCTCAAATATGATAATGTAAAGTGATAATAGAACCATATAACCTCTATTTTTTAGTTATTTGAAGGGCTTACACGTATATTTAACACATTCAAATATATTTAATTTAAAACACATAGATTAATATTCTAATCACACAATAATGTTATATTATTCTCACACACTGAATATTACATAATCTTACAAATATATAGGAGATGGTGGTCTTATATTTGAGTAGGTTGCTACAACTACTCCTCCCATAAAGATCTAATAATATCTTAATTTGGTGAGTTGGGTGATTCACTCCAAACTCACATACAAACATATTATAACAAACTCCTAATATATATTATTATTAGATTACAATAATATATTATTAACTAACTTACCATAAATAAATAATATTTACCATATGGTAAATAAAAAATTAATAATTTACCCAATGTAAATACTAATCCTCAACATTCCCCCCCCCCCCACCCTTAATTTTTACATGGTAAAATATATCACATTCTCTTATTATATCCACATTTGTGTGCTCATGAACTTATCAACAAATTGAACTATAGTCACTTTGGATTTTATAATGACATTTTGACATATAGTCACTTTGGATTTTTGACATAGACATAAAATAAATTTACATGAGACAAAATAAACTTATAAAATCCTAAGTTTATAAACTTAACTAAAACAAAGACTATTTTAAATATTTTTATACATATACTTTTTGAAAAATACCACTTAGGTATAAATTTGTAATAACAAACTATTAAATAAGTATAAAAACATAAATGATTTTGCACCAACTCTAAACAATAATCAAACCTCTAATATGAAACTATGAACATAAAATTGTACTAAAATATTTAAAAACAATAAAATCATCTTGACTAAGACTGACAAAGGTATATAGGTGACCTATACTAGAAAAAATCTATAGAGTTTGAAGAGGCTAGAAATGTGATGCATGAAAGTATTCATGGGCTAAATATAATCTCCTAGCTGAGGAAAATTGTTGATCAAGAGGATCAAGGTTGAGATGAGCATAGATAGATGTAGAAGATGCATCTAAGAGAGCATTACACCCAAAAAAATGATCTCACCACTTGCCACATTGAGATCACATTTTAATATTCAAAATCAAATGATCATGGGAAAATGTAACATAGATTCAAGGATAGTAGGCTCTAATGCAGCCAAATCTAAAATCGTTGATCATCATCCCCTTGAAAACCTATTCCATGGATCTATAAATTATATGGCCTACAGAAGAAAAGTGAAAGAAGAATATGAGATCTAGAAAATGTAAATACAAAGCTCAGATCACACAACCATTTGCATAGATGGATAGTTCTTGGATGATGATGGTGAATAACATTGCATCATACAAACTAATCACAAATATAGTAAGCTTCTTAAAATCATGACTATATTTAGATTGATAACTTTTCTCCTCCTCTCAATTACAATGAAACATGGATCAGGAAATAATATCAATAAAGACTAGAACTAAATGGCATGCCTTGATAAAAAACAAATTATATGATAGGCATCACATGTGATAGTAGTTATAAATTGATAAGATGATGGACTTAGAACCTGATAGTGTGAAAACATTCACAATACAAGTCATTGCACAAACATAGATTGAAACACCATTTTATATCAAGATCCAACAAATCACTAATGACAAATATTATGGCTACCCCTACCAACAAATCACTAGTACATAAGAGGAACCTCCTAATCTTATACCATTATTATGTATTTGAATAGCTTATATGCAAGTTTAACACTTGTAAAAATGTTTGAAGTCAAAGACATAAAGTAATCTTTTAATCACACAATAATATTCTATTATTCTCACACACTGAATATTACGTGCTCTTAAAAATATATAGGATATGGTGGTCCTATATTTTATGATATTAATACAACTACTCCTCCCATAAATATCTCATAATCTCCTAAGTTGGTGAGTTGGGTGATTCATTACAAACTCACATACAAACCTATTATAACAAACTCCTAATATATATTATTGTTACATAATAATAATAAAATATTAACTAACTTACCATAAGTAAATAATATTTACCATATGATAAATAAAAAAACTACTAATTTACCCAATGTAAATACTAATCTTTGACATGTATCAAGATCAAAGAATCGGATGCCCCCAATGTCTTATGACATGAGTACAAGGAAGGCCCAACATATATATAGGAATACATGATGTATATGTGTATGCTTGTATCAAACTCAAATGATGTATGAAACACATGTGCATATAGAAATTAATTATATTCCATCTGCCAACATGTAATTAATAACATAAATGCCGAAGAGATGATAAGAACATGTAAAGTCTAAAAATATTTTAGGATTTTTAAAGTTTTTTTTGGTATATTTTGGAATATCTTACCTTTCAAATTTAAGATTGTTCCTTTACATTGTTTGAATCATGGTTAGATAAGTGTAAATAGTACATAACATGCTCCTCCTTATGATTTACATGCATAGTAGAATAACCAATGCTATCATTTAGAATATGGATCAATTTGCCTTCATGAGAAAAATATATACCTTGCTGATTTTGGTTAATTTTAACTTGCATTTGATATAACCAAATAATGCCCAATGTAAATGCATATTGTGGCATGGTGGACATAACCCAAAACCTTCTTTGAATTATTTTAGGCCCACAAGAAATTGGGATGATGATTTTTACAAAGGATTCATTCTAACCTCATTTTTTTGTAAGTATTTTAAATCAAAGCCAAGCTGTTGAAAATCTCTTACATTGCAAGTAGTTTTGGTTGGGGTAGGATAAACATGGTTATGGTTAAAGTAAGAACTTCCCATAAATAATGTAATTATTATTATTATTGGCATGGATGTTCATTATATGCCATTTTCACTTTTTAATTTTACTAAGAATGATCTTGTAAAGGATTGTAAAATATATTATAAGTTTGGTGATCACCAAGTTGTGAACTTGACTCCTTTAGAGGATCATCAAATGTAATTTTTTGGTCATCAATAAGGTCCTAAATTTTATGCTTTAAGGTAAAACATCAGTTTTTAAAATGCCTAAGGCCTTGGTGATAATCACAATAATCATTTTCATTATATCCTTTTGTTAGAGGTTGACTCATATCAACTTATATAGGGTGAAGGAGAGATATGAGGTGACACTCTACAAGCTTTAGAAGAAATGAAATTAGAGATTTAGGTAAGTGTGTAAATTGTCTCCTTGGTGCATTAGGTAAGGTAAGTTGATTATGTTTTTTGTAATAGTGTATCAACTAATGTGGTGGGATCTATTTTAACCTTGGCATCTATGTGTGAATGAATAGGTGTGTGATTAAATATAGGGAAATTGCCTCTATTATTATGTGGGTATGGTAAGTCCTTTTTGGTATAGACATTATGTTTTGTCCATTTTATAAAATTTAACATAAAGGCCACATATGGTGGGTCCACATTGTCTAGCAAGGTTTTCATATGTAATGTTCTCACATAAATACCCTTGTAGAGCAATGACTTATGTAACAAGTACAAGAGTGAAATTTTATCCATATCATTATTATATGTTTTAGAGATTTAATGTACATGCTTATTTTGATTTTCTTGGTTGGGAAAAGGAACTTGCATTGACAAAGACAAGTCTTGATGCATGATATTATTTAAGGACATATTTATAACCAAAGGTACTAACATTTGCATTGTGTCTTAGATCTTGCATAATATTTGTAAACATAGACAATGTTATATCACCTGGTACCTAGGTATCACACAATGCTCATATAAGATACCATTATAGATAGTAAAGTGTTTGATAAGTTTGAAGATTGAAATTTTAATATATGTGTTTCTCAATTTATCAATAATCCCACTTCCTATGATTTTAGGTTTAGAAGGCACTTACTCTACTGTATTACAAAAAAAAAATGTATTAACGGTTGTTGTTGGTTTAAAACCCTCTCCTTATATTGATATATATGCTTATTTCATTGACTGATAGGTTTGATTAAGTAATAAAAAATCATAACTATAATCATAAACTAAAGCCCAAAATAGGCTATAGATGCATCCATATAACACTTAGTTTTAATAAAATTAAATCTGATTTTTAACTTGTGATATATTGTTAAATCAAAAATAAGAAATCAATGGTAGAGAATCAGTAAACCCTAGATCAATATCTAGGGTTTTAAAGACCAAAGGTTGGGTTCACCAGATGTTTAACCTTTAATTGATATGGGTCAATATAGTATAGGGTTAATAATATATAAATAAATACTCAAAAGGGTGTATAAACATATATATTAAGCTAATTAATTGCAAACTCAGATAAAGAATATTCTAAATTTAAATACTGAGATATGCTAAAAAATTAAGTACAACTATTAATTGATATAGTAATGAAATGAATTTAAGATTACTTAGACAATAAACTATGCACATGTGGATTTGATATGGAATAAGTTGGAATTAAACTAGATCAGTGCCCTAGATTAGTTGTCAAATTCTATAAATTTGACCTTTGTAGCCTTGGAAACTTGTGTCAACCTTGAACGATTATGTCAATGCTTCTCTCTAAATTGGATGTAGGTGTCTAATATTAAATAACTACTTGTTATATATGTGACCACTTGGGATATTTTGGGTTCTATTTCACCTTTTCTCTAGTGTATTCAGATCTTGATCATGGGTTATCACTCCTTTTAAAATTAAAAAACCCTAGTTCTTCATCTTCATATTGGTTGTAGAAAAAATGGGTTGGTATTCTCACGATGTCAACTTAACCAAAAAGACCTCTTTGTTAGTGGGTGATGCCTATATATCCACTAATTTAAAGAGGGCCTCAAACTGGTCTAGTTATCCCCTATGTGTTGATTTTTTTGTGTACAAGGATGCAATATGTGGAAAGCAAATACAACAGTGACCTAGTTTGTAACTTGGAAAATAGGACTCATAGATCGATCCTTAAATAATTCACACCTATAAATGTGTTTTGTCTATGAATAATATATAATTAGGACAAAATAGGGAAGCTTTACTCACTTTAATTCTTTATTGAATTCTTTTGGTATGTTTCCATGTGTTTTTATGTGCAAGATGAGTAATGAAAGAGGGTTGATATTATGTGTGTGTATGTGTATCGATACATTTTGGAAATATCTCAAATTATAGTACTTAGTCTGGCCATAGGTATATGTTTAATTTTTAAATTTTATGAATTAAGGCATTAGACACTTGCATTGGAATAGGACATGAGCATCGGCATAGGCATCTATATGGGATGCAAGTGTCTAGGAAGCTATAAAATAAGTATAGATTCCAAACTTGTAGAGACAAAAAATAGGTAGGTTTAAAGTAATATGAGCATGATAAAAGGCCTAGGTGATTAGAATAAGATTTTTCAAACTAAGTGATAAGTAATTTGGCATAAAGAGAGTGTATGTGAGCTTTTTGGCAATGGGAAGGTCTAGAAGATGAAGGTACATTCATGATATGTATTTTCCAAGTGTATAAGAGTGAGTTACTATATAATTTAGAGTTAGTGTTTACATTTCTTTGTGTTCATGAAATGGACATGACAAGACATCTCTCCCCTAATTTTATTCCTTTCTTACACATAACATCACGACAAGTCATTCCTTCCCCCAATAATCAGATCATTCATCATTGGGTGTATTTTTACAATGATCAGTACATGTGGATAAGAGCATAGCATGAATGAGAATTATTGGGGATGATTGGGTGTGTGGTAGAGTGATTAGATTAATGTGACATTATGCCAAAAGGAAAGGTTTTTTCATGGGTAAAGCCCATAATTTAGGATACATTACTTAATACAACATGATGACATAAATTTAAATTTTTGATATGAAGAAACATGATTATTCTATAAAAAATATGATATCATTACCTATAACCAATTAGTTTACCAATGAATTTGGTTTTATATGTTCTAATTTATTGGTTCTATTGTTGATGTCTAGATTAGTCTTTGTAAAGTCTTGGGTAATTATGGAGGATGGTATGAGACTTGAAGAAGACTTATTTTTTGAAATCATATTCTATAAGATCAAAAACTAAGAGTGATAATTTCGGTTATTTATTGAGTTGGAAATTTAGAAATAATTTTCAATTAAAGTGAATTATAACTATCTATAAAAACAATTGTTATGTTCTTTTAGAAATGATTACAACTTATTGTAGCAGATAATCAATGAGTATGCAATTTAAGAAGAAATTAGAACCGATAGGTGTGTTATTGTGAATGATTGTTTGAGAACACTAATCTTGAAGATGATCTATGAGAGTGGTATTAATTTTTCTTTAACCTTATAAAAAACATAGGCATAGGTGATTTTAGTGATATGACATGGGCTAAATACTTGTGTTTATTTTTATTTAGTGACTACAGTTGGGTACTTTTAGGGTTAGTAAGTCATGAAAGGATATGTTGTTGTCATGAGGAGTTTTTGGGAGTTTTTAGGTTATTGTAGGTGAGACCTATTACATTTTTCTAGATACTTGAAACACTTTACAAATAAACCATAACTACTAGATGTTATTTTTAGCATCTATCCCCAACCCGTAGCAACTATATTCATGCAACATGTAGCATTTACTTAAAGCTTTTAACACTATATCCATGCAGCCTGTAGAAATTACTAAAAAATCATAGCATCTACCTATAGTATATAAAAATTTCTACATTTCCTATAGTATCTACTACTTTTCCTGTAGCAACTAATATATAGCTCGTATTAGCTATTGTACAACATGTAGCTGCTTATAGATAGCAAATATAAACTAGGATATAACTTGTAGCTACTTGCAGGCAACCTATATAAATTATGATATAACCTATATCTACTTGTAAACAACCTATATCAACTAGGATGCAATATGTATTTGCTTGCAATCAATCATTAGAAACTAGGATGCAATCTGTAAAAGTTTACATTCAACCTATAATAATTATACAAACCTTGTAGAGGGTTATGATTGGGTGGATAAAAGAGACACCAACAAAATTATTATATTTTTTTAATTTTTAATGTTTGATTTTTTTCATATATTTTTCCCTTTTATTATCCAACAAGGTAGTTTTCTAATCAAGACTCTTTATTTATCACTTGGCTAGCTAGTATATGTTGGGATCCAACATGCCCCATTTTTCCAAGATGAAAACGGGGATCTTATTTTGCTTTGGAGTCTAGTCTTGTACCTTTTATGAGTTCATTGTGGTTACTTTCTTAAATCATCCTTCTTGGAAATCTACTATATTATTATTTATAAGTGATTGAATGAGTGTACTTTAATGTCTTTGCATTTCTTCAGTCTATTCCAAGTTTTTATCTAGTAGTGAGTTAGTTTCAATGCTTGAATTTACATCAATATAATAAGTCTTAGTTTATTTGTCTACTTATGTTCTAAAATACATTTTATAGCTTCTTTTTAGACCATTTAACCTTAGGTTTATGCAAATTATATAACTATTTTAATTTTTTTGTTACTTTTCCTTAGTAATTTTAGTCTATTTTAGCTTTGATTTGATCCAAATCGGCTATAATTTTCCTTTAGTTCATGCTTTGCGTTAGTCAATTTCATTAAAATGGACAAAAGTTATATTAAAATGGATTTATTTCACTAAGTTTTTGTGACTCTTTGTTATATTTCAAAAGACTTAGTTGTTCGCTTTTAAATTCTTTAGCCATTTGCTTTTCAATCAAATATTATTGACTCAACTTCTTTTCCTTTTTCCCACAGGTGCTTAAATCAATCCTAGAACCACATAGCAACCTCCCAGCAGTCTCGAGCCTTGCCCAAAAGACTTTCATCACTTGACCAATTTCACAAATTTCCCCAAGGACATGCAACACTTTTATGCTACTTCAAAAGATAGTCAATGTTTGAGAGTTTGAACGATGGGCCTCCACTTTAGCAAGCTCTAAGCTAACAAGGAGTGAGATGACACCACATGGTAAAATACCACTACTCCACTATCCCAAAGATGTCCATACCAGCATAAAGCCTTTGGGCTAATGGGTTGATAAGATGATGCCACATGGAATCATCCCACTACCCCACTCTCTTGAATGTTTTCATATAACCTAGAAATGATATCAGATCCCTAGGCAAGCAAGTGAGTGAGATCTCACCACATGGAATAATACCACTACTCTATTATCATGGGGTGGTCTATGCAACTTTGAATCCTAACTAAACTCTAGGTGAATAGGGCCACATGGCATGACCTCATTACATTATATCTAAAAAAATTAGCATAGTGTAGAGTCCCAAACTAAATATTGGTAGAGTGAGAAAGAGTTATGTGGTAGAATCATCAAAATTGGCTAGTAGCCATGGAATGATAAAAGTGAACACTAGATATAAAGCCCACTAATGATGACAAGTTGCCAAGGGGTAAAATGGGACCCATAAAAGTAAATCCAATCATGTAGAGAAGGAAAATAAAGGATAATTTACATGGAAAGGACCCCATAAAAATAAAATACATGATGATAGTGTATCCAAAAAGGCATGAACATAAAATAAATGGACCATCTAGTCATTGAAACTGTCAAAGGCCCAAAATAGATTGTACATTCAATTTGATTTAAAGAATCAAATTGTAGATCAACTAAATTGTGAATAAGATAGGAATAAATAGCATGGTTTTCATAATGGGATTATGCAAAAAACATATATAAAAAAAAAAAAAAAACCCAACCTTAACAAGGTGTAGCAATTGATTACGCAAAAGCATGGGCAATTGGTAGTCCTGATGCAATCCTAACTTCTTGGTGCCTAGTAAATGAATATTAATCTAGAGATACTTCAAAGTCCAAGGCATAATGTTGTTGTAATTATTTTCATGATGATTATTCAATCCATTTAAGAATGTGGTAAGTTTTTTGAGAAGCCAAGTGGCAGAGAAAGAAAGATTTGGCACTAGGAGTAATCAAATGACTACATAGAACTTCATGGAGACAAGAGATATAGAATAAATTCAGCATCAATTTGCTTCTAGAAGTATAATGTCATGTCTAAAATAATTATAGTAATGACAAGTTGATTTGATTAGATTTATAGTGAATGGTAGCCTTGGAATTGTAGTTTTAAATCTGATTGTGCCAACTACTTGAAGCTAAATGCAATTAATGACCTTGAGCTTTAATTGGTATATTTAATCCTAATGGTTTATTTATAGAAGGGTTTGAGATATTTTACACTAAGACTCTATCTAAATTCTTCCAGGAATACACCTAAAATTATGACTCTATCTATGCATTATTTATCTTCCATTGTTTGAATATAATTTTGATTGATGCTACAAACTTTATTATTCTCTTAGAATACTACTAGAAATACAATTGAATTGAGCTCTACTAGTTTAATTGAGTTCGCCTTATTTATTCTCTCTACTCTGTAATGTTCTTCGCTATGGTGTGCACTTTGCTACTTGCTAATTACATATACAATGGATAAAATATTATGGATGAAGTGTTTCTATTTTGTATGCCCTCATAAAATTGGATCTTATGTCATTTTTGTTTGTGTATTAGTTGGACTCGTGATACATTTTTATGCATTAACTAGTTTGGCATATTCACATGTAACTTATTCTTTACCCTACCCTATCTTTCTCCTTTTATGTTTTCTGATTAGTGATTGCCTTGCCCTCTACAAATAATTTTATACAATCTTGGCATAATTTTAACCCACTAAATATTATGAATTAACAACCAAGTATGAGACTCTAGTGGAATAGTTCATATATTTTCTCATACTATGTTTGTTCAGTGAAATCTTGGCCCTTGGATCACCATTAGATCCTAAAAACAAAGGGACTTTGTCATACTAGGTTTGATCTCTAGGTACTTATTTTAATTCAATATAATGATAAAATTTAGAGGGTGAGTCACTTGATGAGACCAACACTTAGTAGCACTAAAAGGAGGGAAAACTCTAGGACTTCAAAATTATCAATAGATTCTAGTTAGTCAAGACTGCTTTTGTTTGAGTAGTTAGTTTTGGTGAATGCTTAAGATTCATGTAACATGTTTGGAATCACAGGATCTATTTGATATTTTATTAGAGTGTGCTTTAATTTATTTCAAGTTTGGATGAATTTCATTACTTGTTTACATGTGGTTTGTCACTCTAGCTCCTTCTTCCCACATTACATGGTTTTCTAGTAGAACAAGATTTAAAATATTAATCTTCTAACCAAATGAATATATAGGAAACTAAGATCAAATTGAGGCAGATCGAGACCCAAAAATTTAACCTTCTTAGCCTTAGTGATTCCCCAATGTGTTATCCACATACTTATTCCAATGCTAGTTGCCTGGTTAACAGAGTCTACTATTAATGTGCCCAATGATGTATATGATTTGATAAGGACTATATAATGTTATCTTCCAAGGTTTACCCCTAATATAGGCATAACTATAGAAGAACATATTATTGCTTATAATACATCCCTAAGATTGTTAAATATTGAACATGAAGATGTTGCATGTAGGTTATTCCCATTTACATTGATGTATGTTCCATGTGATTGGTTTTTTAACCTTCCTCCAGAGGCCATTACTAATTGGTACTAGTTGAACACTATAGTTTTAGCCTAGTTTGGCTAGGTAGTGGACCCCAATGTAGTCTATCATCAATTTTCTAGCATGAAGAGAGATATAAATGATCCCATTAAAAATTACATTTCCCATTTCTAAAATATGTATGCATGAGTCTCTATTTTGTATAAGCTCAATGCTCAACTCACCTTAAAGATGTTCAAAAATTCTCTTGACTCATGGACTCTAATGTTTTTCTATAGAGACTCAGCTATGAACACTTTATCACTAGCATATTTAGAATTAATTAACATGGATAAGCATCTCAATAATTAGGGGCATGTGCTCAATCCCCTTCCAAACTAGATGTCACCCATGCATGCTCTTAATTTGATTCCAACTCTTCAATAAAATGTTCCCTTACCCTAGCCTTTCCTGATCACAAATTAGCTGCCATTATCTCAAGCTAATCCTAATCAAAACTTTGGTTTCCTGAGTCATATAGTAAATGTACCTAGCCATAATCATATACCCAAGCTTTGGTCTTGATTACTACTAATAACACTCAGACCATTCCCCAAGAGCCACCCAAACATGAATTAGATTGTTGTTCAAAAAATGGTCCAAAGGCTTTCAAATGACTTTCTCAATCTATAAAGATAAGTAGGGAGTTTAAATAGTGGAAATCCTTCCTCAAGTTACACTTATCACCACAATTACAAACTTGATAATAGGATTAGGAAGCAAATTGAGTCAAATATGAAAAAATTCCCTAAGATAAATCTACTAGAGATTGCTCCCCCAAATTGGTGTAGGGTGCATAACACAACGCAATATAGAGATCTGGACTATGTCAAATTAGTCCATGATTTTGAGGTCTTCCAAAAGGATATGGATGAGTATGATATTATCCCTAACATCTCAAATTCCTCTACCCATACTAATTATGTTATCTCCTCAAAGTCCCCTAACACTCTTATGGTTTTAGAGACTATGGAATTCCCAAAGTAGAAGACAATGAACTAGAGCATAATGTTGATGATGTCCAAGCATTCTAATAGTTTTAAAGGTCTAATTATGCCCTAATGAACAAGACTTAATAGCCTTTAATGACTTAAACTCCACCATGTGATGCCCTCAGATTCAAAGGTAAATAACAATCCTCCTCTACCTAAGGCTAATGACAATTAACCTCCCATGAGCAAGACTAGGTACAACATAGTGGAGGACATGAAGAATATTAAGTCCAATATTACATTCCATGAGATAGATTAGATATCTAAACAAAGAGACTTACTCCTTAGATATCTCAATGATCAAAGTAGCTAGCCTAAGCAAAAGGGTGCAGCCAATACCAATGCGGTCATACACAAAAACTAAGGTAGAAGTTCCCCCTTTTTTACTCACTATTTGGATTTTTGGAAAGAATGTGAATAACTTATTAGTTTATTTTGGTGCTTATAAAAATTTCATGTCTCTAGGAGTGTGCAAAATTTTGGGTCTAACACCTGTCAAATCTTATAATATTATGGTTTAATTAGATAAATCTAAAGTCAATGTCTTTGGTAACTTGTTGAATGTGAATATGCAATTGACCCTTGTATTTAGATGTTTATAGATGTGTAAGTGGTAGACATTAATTAAGGCTACATAATTCTACTAAGTAGATACTGGTCTAAGTCCTTGATTGGATACATGGCCACTGACTTCTCTCACATGTGGTTACCATGGTGGGGAATCCCAAACCAATATCCTCGCATGAAATTCATGATCACTAATATAATGTTTCCAATGAGTAAGTTAATTACACTTCCACTAATATGGGTATGTATACCCTAACCACCAAGGTATAAAAAAACAAGATGTCAAATCAAAATCAGGATTCTAGTATGTGCTCTCTCTTCATAGATGGAACTCGCTTCAAACAAGGTTCAAGTGTTGGTATTGTATTGATTGACCCTAATGGAAAAATATATGTGAAAGATTTTATATTATAGTTTTCATGCACAAATAACATTTTCAAATATGAATCTTTAATTTTTGGGCTTCAATTTGTGGTTAATCATCAGGTGCATATGTTGAGAGTCATCAGTGATTCTAAATTAGTTGTTTATCAGGTATGCAGTCATTTCCAATTCAAGCTATCTTATTTGAGGAAGTAAAAGTATTGTGCATGGTATCTAATTGAATATTTTGATGTATTTAACATCTCAGTTATTCCTAGGGAATAAAATTTAATGGCCAACTCATTAATTATCTCAACTTGAGTTTGACACCACTAGATAGTTTTGATCTACAAAGATTATTTGTTGAATTAATTTATACTCCTTTAGTTATAGATAATGTAGAACATTTTTAATTATTTTATGATGACAATAATATTTTATACTTCATTAATAATTTTGATGTATTTGATGTGCATATAATTGATGAGGATAAGCTTGATTCAAATGATAACCAGTTCATCCATGAGGGTGTTTTGTAACTAAAAGACAATAGAATCCCCAAGGGCGTGCTATCCTTAGAGAGGCTATTTGACCTAGATAACATCATAATTGCATATAAAAATAAAACTTAACCTACCCATCTAACTCATATGCTTAATTTAGGGACTACAAGTAAGCCTTAAAACATAATGGTATGGCCCCAATGCACTAGTGAAGAAATGCAAATGCTTAGAAAGATGCTTTTTGATTACCAAGACATCTTAATATGTAGTTATAATGATATCAAATCCTTTTATCCTCACATCATGACCCATATTATCACCTTCAATTCTAATCAAAAACATTTCATACAAAGGTAAAGACTAGCCAACCCCATCTTAGAACCTCTCATTCTTAGAGAAATGTAGAAAATGCTATCAGTGGGGATCATTTTTCTAGTGAGACACTCAACCTAGGTAGCTAATTTAGTGCCCATAAGGAAGAATAATTAGGAAATCCACTTGTTTATAGACTTTAGGAACCTTAACCAAGATTTATACAAAGATAATTACCCTCTTCCATCCTTGTATAGAGTCATTTATCAAGTTAGTGGCTTCGAGATGATGTCTTTTTTGGATGCATTCTTGAGCTGTAATCATATTTTGGTTGATGGGTTTGACCACATCAAAACCACATTCACCACCAAATGCATCATGTTTACTTATAATAATATGCCATTTTGGCTACTCAATGTAGGCGTTACTTTCCAATGAGTAATAGACACCATTTAAATGTTTGATTAGTAAATATATCATAGTTTATATGGATGACTTGACCATGTTTTATAAATGTAGGGCTGAACATTTCAATCATTTGGAAAATACCTTTGAACGTTGTAGACACTATGATATATCTCTTAACCCAAAGAAGTGTGTGTTTTATGCTATAGAGGGTAAGTTACTAGGCCATGTGATTAAAACTAGAGGTGTGTATATTAACCCCAATCACACAAATTTGATTGTTAAGTTGTAGTTACCTAAAAATAAAAAGGAATTGAAGTCTTTCTTCAGAAAAATAAACTTTTTACATAAATTCATTTTAGAATTTGTATAGATAAATAAGAATTTTAATTTGATGTTGAAAGAAGGTGCTAAATTGGATTAGAATGTTGATACGAAGAAAGTATTTCAAGAGGTTAAATATGTAATGATGCAAGCTCATGTGTTATCCAGCCTTGATTATGCAAAGGATTTATACCTTTACTCATTTACTTTAGATCACATTATTGAAGTAGTATTGACATAGATATTTGATGATGGAGAGAATTTGATTGATTTCATGAGTAGTTACTTAAAGGATGTTGAGCTAAGATAATTGACATTAGACAAGAAAGCTTATGCATTAGTGAAAGCAACCAAGAAGTTTCTCCATTACATTTTTCAAAACAAAGTATATGCCATTGTTCCTAACCCTATAGTCAAATAGATGTTGAGGAAAAACAAGCTTGGTAAAAGGATAGGGTGTTGGGTTACCAAGTTTCAATAATAGTGCATGGCCAAGGGCTTTCAAAATTGATGACTGAGGTTGATCCCAACATTGATGTGGTAAATGTGAATGAGTGAGAGATTCATCCCAGCTCATGGCATGATCCAATCATAAATTACTTTTTATATGGGATGCCAGCTACCAACTTTAATAAAATGTAATGAAGAGCTCTAGGGTTGAAGGCTACTCATTTCATGCTAAAAAAAGGAATTTTTTAAAGGAAGAACCATAAGTGGATTTATCTCCAGTGTTTAGTTGAAGAAGTGAAAGAAGTTATGAGTGCATTTCATGAGAAGTTGGGAAGTGTTCATCCCTTAGGTAATGTCACTACACACAAGGTCCATAGATTAAGGTATTATTGGCCCAATATATTAAAATATGCTCATGATCATGTACACACATGCCACAAGTGTCATACATTTACCAAGATATAAATATACCCTACCATGCTACTACAACCCATCATTAAAGAGTGTTCATTTACCTAGTAGGGATTAGACTTCATTGGGGTGATAAATCCCAACTCTTCAATGGGACATTATTTCATTATCACACTATAGACTATTATATGAGGTGGGAAAAATAGAAGGCCATAAGAAATAAAACTATTTATGAGGTCATCTCATTCTCATAAGAACACATTTTGACTTGCTTTGGGACACCTCTTGCATTGGTATGTGATAATGGGCCTTCATTTCAATCTATTGAGTTGACTGAATGGGCATACATAAATGGGATTATTATTTATTTTTATTCCAATAGATATCCCCAAGGCAATGATATTTTAAAATCCATTAACAAAAAATTTCTTAACGCTATCAAGAAGGCAATTGTCCAAAATTCACACAATTGGCATGCCCTATTGAAGTACGCTTTGTGGGTAGATAGGACTCAGCACAAGAAATGTTTGAAGAGTTCACCATTCTTACTAGTATATGACATAGATACCATCTTCCTTATATAACTCAAAAATCCCACTCATCAATTTAGCATAGACTACTTTGATCATAATGAGATATCTCAAGCCTGATTGTTAAAAGTGATTCAAATGAAAGATAGAAGGGACAAGACTCTACATAACTTTAGGAGGTCTCAGATAATAGTTAAGAGGTGGTTTGATTAATCATCTAAAGTCAATAGCTTAAATTTAGAATACCTGGTCCTACTATGGGATAAGGCATGCGAGAAGAAGGGTCAACATCCCAAATTCATCCCATTGTGGATTGGTTCATATCAAATCTCTAAGTTGCTCAAAGTTAATACATTCATGATCAAATATCTTCAATGAAATGAGTTGCCACTCCCTATGAATGGGTAGTACCTAAAGCATTACTTTATGGATGCCCCTTTATATGTTGCCTTTGTGTGATTAAGGATTCAATTTTTTGTAAATAATTGTATATAGTTTCCTTGATTTTTGTAGTTTAGGTTGTATATATGTTCTTTTTATATGTTGGTTGTGTGTTTGCTTTATTTTTTTCATGCTTTGTTGCCTCATTTCTTTTTTTATCTTATTTCATTTTGGTTTTTTTCTTCATTGTGCTTGTTGCCAATGTTTTGGTTCCATTTTTATGTTGGGTTTAGATGTCTCAACACCTCGTGCTTTAATGGAAATCAATCATGTAACTTATAGATTATGTAATTCCAATAGTAGTGTTCTTAATGACAACACTAATGTGGATGTTTGTGTTTTTAACAATAATTCTTTTATTATATGTCCCTTGCATGACTTATCCTAAATAACTTGTAAGACTTGTTGACTAATGTCTAGTGAAGTAATTTTGTATGTGTTTTTTGACCCGATCAATCCCATTTCATGTTGGTGGCCAATCTCAAAAGGTATAAATAAGGAAACAACCTATTAAGATGGGATATGCTTATGCATAACTTCAATAATAAGGGTGTTTGATTCTACCAATTGGTGATTGATGTATGGGAGTGTTGTCCTAGCTTGATCAGTTTAGGCTATGGATAAGAAGACTAGGCAAAATTATAGAACAGAGTTATTATTTATGCATTGTTTAAATTATGAAAGTCCACAATCCTTAATAGAGAATGGGGATGAATATAAACCTAGATTATTTTGTTCCAAACCTTACAACTGCACTTAAAATCACATCTTAAAACAAAATGAAGATAATGGGTTCATGTTGGTTTATTGAGTAGTCATGAGTTTTATATATCATCATTTGACCCATGGTTTGGTTTCTGAACCCTTAGTGGAGAGGCTCTACAAAATTCTTAAATAAAAATAATAACCCAAAAGCTAAATCCTAAATCTCTCCACATATAGGGGTGATCCAGGCAACTCCACCATAGGATTTCTAGCATGGCTATCAATGGGGAAAGGCCTTGGAAGGGGCCATAATCAACTTCATCGTGGCTATGGATGCCTAACTGGAAATGAAGCAATACTCATGCCACTTCCACTACAAGATAATTAACTTCAATTCCCCTCTCAAAAACTCATATTTCTCATAAAGATATGATGGATTCCATTTGGATTTAGAAAATAGAAATAATTAAATAATCACTATACACACACATTAGAGGTATGGATAGGAATCAACTTAGTCTATCCCATGCTGAAGTAGGCTTTAGCACTTTCATGTTTTGATTTTGTATTGAGAATTATGTTTGGTTTATTCCCTTATTTTAGGTCTGAAGATTCATGTTTTGTATTCTAATTTCTAAACAACACTCTCCCTATAGAGGTCATCATTTGTGAGGATCCAACATGCTCCATTTTTTCAAGCTAAAAATGAGGACCCTCTTTTTCTTTGTTGTCTAGTCTTGTACTTCTCAAGAGTTCATTATGGTTACTTGTTTAAATTAGCCTTCTTGGCAATCTACTAGATTATTATTTACAAGTGACTTAATGAGTTAATTTTAATGCCTTTGCATTTCTTTAGTTCAATCCAAGCTTTTATCTAGCAATGAGTTAGTTTCAATGCTTGAATTTGCATCAATATACTAAGTCTTAGTCTATTTATATGTTTGTGTTCTAAAATTCATTTATTGTTTCCTTTTAGACTATTTTGCCTTAAGTTTATGAAAATTATCTAATTATTTCAAAGTTTTTTACTACTTTTACTTAGTAATTTTAGTCTATTTTTTCTTTGATTTAATCTAAATCGGCTATAAGTTTACTTTGGTTCATCCTTTACCTTAGTTGATTTCATTAAAATGGATAAAAGTTGTGTTTAAATGGCTTTCTTTCACCAAGTTTGTATGCCTCTTTGTTATATTTTAAAAGACTTAGCTATTTGATTTTAAATTCTTTAGCCATTTGCTTTTCAACTAAAATATCACTAACTCAGATTATTTTCCTTTTTTCCCACAGGGGCTTAAATCAATCCTGATGCCACATGGAAACCTCCCAAAATTCTTAGGCCATTTCCAAAATACTTTTGGTACCTGGTTAATTTCACAAAAGTTTTTTAGGGTTACATAATATTTTTTTTCTACTTCAAAAGACTTAGTTAATTTTTGAGAGTTTGTTTGGTTGGTCTCCACATTACCAAGCTCTAGGCTAGAAAGGAGTGAGATGATGCCACATGGTGAAATCTCACTTATTCACTATCTCAAAGTTGTCTATACCATCATAAAGCCTCCATAATAGTGGGTTGGTGAGATTATGCCATGTGGCATCATCCTACTACCCTGCTCTCCTGGATGTTTCCATATGACCCATAAATGATGTTAGATCCCTAGGCAAGTGGGTGAATGAGATCACACCATATGGTGTAATCCCACTACTCCATTATCTCAGGGTGGTCTATGAAAATTTGAAGCCTAGTTGAGTTGTATTGAGTCACATGGCATGATCTCACTACATCGCAACTAATAAAATTACCATAGCATAGAGGCATAAGCTTAACAATGGGAGAGTGAAAAAGAGCCACATGGAAAAATCATCAGAATCAGATAATGTCCATGGAATGACAAAAATGAGTGACAGAGCTAAAGCTTGTGGATGAAGACAAGTTTCCAAGTGGTAAAATGAGACCCACAAAAGCAAAGCTAATCATGTAGTGAAGGAAAATAAAAGAGAATCCATGTGGCAAGGACCTAGTCAAAATAAAGGACCTGCTAGAAATTTAGCTAGCAAGGCATGAGCATAAAATTGATGGCCCATCTAGATGTCAATATCATCAAAGGCCCAAAATAGACTACACATTCAATTTTATTTCTAGAATCAAATCATAGATCAACCAAATTGGGAATAATATGGGAATAATTATCATGGTGTGCACAGTGAGATTATGTGAAGAGCATAAAAGATAAACCTAACCTTAAATAGGTGTAGTAATATATTATATAGAAGCATGGGTGATTGATAGTCCTAATGTAACCCTAATTGTCTCTTGGTGCCTTGCAAATTAAAATTTATTTATAGCTACTTCAAATCCCAAGGTATGAGGTTGCTACAAGTATTTTCATAATTATTATTCAATCCATTTAAAAACATGGTAAGTTTGGGAGAAGCAAAATGGTAGAGAAAGAAAGACATTGGCATTGGGGTTAATCAAATAACTACATAGAGATTCATGGAGACAAGAGCCTAAAAAGACATTCAACTATAGATTTCTTTCGTAAGAAAGAGAATGTCATCTATGAACTAACTACAGTAATGACAAGTTTATTTGATTAGACTTGTAGTGAAGGGTAGCCTTGGAATTATAGTTTCAAATATGATTTTTCCAACTACCTGAAGTTGAATGTAATTAATGACATTAGATTGAATTGGTTTATTTAAGCCCAGTGGTTTAGTATATAAGGGGTCATGATATTTTTTACTAAGACTTTGTCTAAATTCTACCACGAATACACCTATAATTGTGACAATGTCTATGCATTATTATTCTTCCATCATTTGAATATAATTTTGATTGATACTACAAACATTTTTATTTTAAATACAATTGAATTGAGCTATACTAGCTTAATTTTGTTCACTCTCTTTATCTAGTCTCTCTACCCTAAAATGTTCTTAGATATGGTGTGCACTTTTTTACTTTCTAATTATCTGTACAAGGGATAAGAGATTGTGGATGAAGTGTTTCCCTTTTGTGTGCCCCCATAAAATTTCCTATTATGTCATTGAGGTTTGTGCATTAGTTGTATTAGTGATATAATTTTTTATTATAGCTAAGTGAGCCTTGATGAGTTATTAACATTAACGAGCTTGACATATTCACACAACTTCTTCTCTACCTCACCCTATCTTGATCCTTTTATGTTTTTTGATGAGTGATTTCCTTTCCCTCTATAAATAATTTAATATAGTCTTGGCATACCTATAACCCACTGAATATTCTAAAGTAACAACTAAGTGTGAGCCTTTGGTAGAATAGTTCATATGTTTTCCCATGCTATGTTTGTTCAGTGAAATCTTGGCCCTTGGATCACCAATAAATATTAAAAACAAAGGGACTCTGTCCTACTAGGTTTGATCTCCAAATAATTCTTTCAGAATGTTCAATCCAATGAGAAAATTATGAGGTTGAGTCACCTATCGATACCAATGGTATGTTAGTTTTATAAAAAGGAATATCAAAATACTTGAGGGTTCATTATTGAAAAAATATCTTTGTTAAAAAATTTAAATTATATCTAACCAAAAGATTAATTTTTAACTTAGAATTTTTATTTATACCTTAACAAACTAACCAGATGGGTTTTTTATTCAAGGCTATAAGATGATGTTCATCCCTAATTAAAGGGAATAGAGGATGAACTGTAATGGTCATCTAGTATTTAAACATGTTCTTTTTAAGGGTTAGATTATGAGATAACACACTCATCTAATGTTCTTGATAGACCTATGTCCATGTAAGGTCTCTCATCCTTTTACATTATGAATTCATGTTTAAGAGTGGTTTCTTATACATCATAAGGCAGTAACCATTAACTAATAGAGAAATTATTATTAGGTCAATTATTCATAGTTTAACTACATTTTTAAATACTTTCTCTATCTCATAAGGACCAATCCATATGGTTTAAAACTTACATTTCTTATCCTTTTAATTATAGTCATAGAGTAGAATCTAATCTTTTAGTTGAAATTCTTGTGTCTTGATGAATTAATTATGCAACTTGATTCATTATTGTTGAACCATTTTTATGTGTTGCAATGCTTCCTTTTAGAGTTCATTGAAGGAGTTGAGTTGCATAATGCTCTATTTTTTTTCTTTTGAAAAATATATGCCAATCTCCAGGGTGTTCCTTAGATTTTTGAATTCAAACTCTATGGGAAGAACAAATTTTTTACCATAACTAGATCATATGGTGTAAACCTTGATGTGGTTTTCTTTGTAGTTTTATATGCTAATACAGCCTATAGAAGGCATTTTATCCAATCTTGATGATGCAAAACTACTATTTTTTTAAGAATGTTCTCTTATTCCCTATTTGTGACCTCTACTTAGCCATAATACTGTGGATGGTACATAGTAGATTTTTTATGCCTAATTTCATATTCTCAAACAAGGGTTGAAACCAAATCAAATGTGAATATGATCTTTGATATGTAATTATTTCAATTAAAACTCCATACTTTGTGAATATTTATTTATAGAGGACTTATATTATTTTATCATCCCTTGAATGTGTTAAGGCTCTTAATTCTATGCATTTGGTGAGGTAATCAATAAATACCATTATGTACTCCTTGTTATTATATGTTTGATATATCGAGCCAAAAAATTAAATACCCCATTTCTTAAAAATTATCTAAGACCAACTAGTGTTGGATAGGTTTTTTTTACAAAATGTGTGGGTTTCCCCATATGTTGACATTTATTACACTACTAGGTATATTTTAAAACATTATTATGTAATGTGGGCCAGTAATAGCATGTAGTAAAGACTTGGATGTTGTTTCAAAATGTCCCCCTTAGGGTTCATCATTACATGCTCAGATAAATTCAATTGATTCATCTTCCCTTATACTCCAATGTATGACTAAGTGAATTCTAATGTAGAAGTAGTACCCCAAGATCCATGAATATGGCAGAATGCTCTCCAACAATTAGCAATTCTCTCTTTGTGAGAAATGTTGTGGGATTTGTCTTGTAGCCACATAGTTAGACATGTATACAACCCAAATAGTGTTAATGGAAAAATAAAAAATATGTTTGTTAGGAAAAGATTCATATAATAATGGACTGTGTTCTTTAGATGTTAGTATTTATAGAAAATTTGTGATTACATTATCCTTGCCTAGTTTATATATAATACTAATGTCAAATTAATGTAGTAGTAACAACCATATAATTATTATACCATTAATTATTGGTTTGTTCATTAAATATCTGATTGCAACATGGTCAGTGTGAATAAAAATAATATATCCAATAATATAATGTCTAAATTTATTGACAGAATACACTATGACAAGGAATTATATTTTTGTCATGGTGTAATTGAGCTCTACTCCTTGAAGGTTCTTGTTGATAAAGTATATAACATAGCTCAAATATCATTATTTTTGTCCAAGGATACTAGTGTTGTATCATAAGTATTTGTATGGATGTAGAAAGGTAATTTCCAATCTAGGCATGTAGCAGTGGAGTTGTTACTTGTAGATATTTTAGGGCTTGGAATGCTCTCGAACATGCATCAGTCCATATAAATTCAACATCTTTAGATAATAAAATAAATATATGTTTTCTTATTTTATTAAAGTCTTTAATAAATTTACAGTAATATCTAACATGTCTTAAGAAACTTTTAACATCCCTTTATTTTTATAGGTTGGTATGTTTTATATTACTTTAGTTTTAGTAAGGTCTACTTTTATCCCTATGGGAGAGATATAGTGTCCTAGTACAATGCCTTCCATCATCAACATGTAACTTTTTTTATTACTTAATATCATATAGTTATCTGAAAATGTTGAATAACTTTCTATAGGTTATTTATGGTTTCTTCATATGTATCGCCATAGAATGTGAAATCATCCATATAAATATCTACATAATCATGGGACATGTCATAAAAATGCACAAGACAACCCTTTAAAAGGTGATATAAGCATTAAATAACCTATATGGGAGTACCAAGAAAGCATAGGTACCCCAAAAACATGTAAATGTGATCTTATTTTGGTCCTCGGGTGTTATTCTAAATTTATTATACCCATTGAACCCATCCATAAAGGAGAAGTATTTCTTCCCTAAGAGTGTGTCAAGTACTTGGTCAATGAAATGAAGAGGAAAATTATGCTTTATATTGGCTGCATTAAGTTCCCTATAATCCATAAAAATATGTTATTTCCCACACTTTTATAGCACAATGACAAGGGGTGATCACCACTATCTATCAAAGATAGGATAAACAAACCTTGTATCCAAGATTTTCTATAATTCTATTTTCACTATGTTTTTAACATTAGGGTTCATTCATCTTTATGGCTGGAGGACGGGTTTGCATTCCCACTTGATGTATATGTGATTGGTGCATAAATTTGGGTGTATGCCTCTCATGTCATGGTAGTCCCATGAAAAAATAGTTTTGTGCTTTTAGAGCATAGTCACTATATGAATCTTTTGTTGATATTGAGAGGTCATACAAGTAGGATTTCTACTTGTTTGGATAAGGACACCATAGAATCTATGTTACCCATTATAATGTTGAGGCTGCAATGGTGTTGTCGTAGTTGAAGAAAAGTTTGAATGTATCTTTATGTTAGAAATATTTTGTTAAGGGAACATTATATGCATTGTAATTAGTTTTATGTTTGTGGGTCAAATTGATAAGAATTTTTTAGGATATTGGAAATGACCATGTCATAATCTTTTTTGTTCAAGGGTATGTTGCATTCATCATGAGAAAGGTCTATAAGGGATATTATTTAGTTTCCTTGTCCCCTAGCTAATAAGGTTATTGTTGATTATTTTGACAACAAGTCAAAATAGGTCAACCCCCTATAGTTGAAAACTTAGATAGGGTTTTACTAGGGTCAAAATGTATTCCATGTTCCTAAATAGGGGTCTTATAATGTGTCTCTATTCTTGGTCATATTCACTTTTGCTCCCTTATGTCATTTCATGTCATTTGAAGTCATATTTGGGTCATTTATGAAACTTGTATAGTTTTACTAAAAATACAAGTGTTCTAGAGTGTACTTAAATATCCCATGTGTTAGTAGAAGTCAGATATATTTTTAAATAATTGACAATTTGTAGGTTTCTATGTCAAAATAAGAAAATAATTTAAAAAGGAGGAAGTTTGGGTAGTTGTATGGTTTGAGCAAGAGTATGGCACATGTGGAAGGATTCTACAGTGTCTCTTCATCTTCCTTGAACTCACTTCCATATTTTATCAGCTTTGAAACACCTAAAAATGTCATAAAACCATTCCATTCTTCCATCACTCTCCTAGGCAAGCAAAGATAGTATGTCATTTTTTTTATGGTACAACCAAAGAGGAGTTGAATCAGATTGAATGCTTATGAAGGATGTTATTACTCTTGGTTTAATTCCATTTCATGGTGATATTCTAAGGATTGGTTGCATATTATCTATGAACCAATGTTAATAAATTCGGTGTTATTTTTTGCATGCTCATCACCTTCAAGTTTACTCTCTATTTTCATAGTTCCATATAAACTAGGTGTTTCACATGATTCATAGCAGCATGAAGATTCTCTTCATATGACCCTTAACCTAGTTTTCATGTGTGAAATCCAAAAAATAATCATAAACCATCTCAATTTTCTAGGATTACACCATTTGAGTTTGCAAAGCAATTTTCATCTATTACAGATTTATCCTTCCTATAGTGTCTTTAGGACAAAAGTGAAATGTGTTTCTACTCTCATATTTCATGGTTGCTAGGTATCCTTTGAAATTTTTAGTTCTTATGTTGTTCTATGTGGAATGAATAAACTAATACATGCACATACAGTCTGCTCTCCTATAATATTCACCTGCAGATAGGTAAAAGGAGTTTTTAGCAACCATTTCAGTGATATATGAAGATTTCAATATGGTATGGAGTCTCCCAAGGTGGAGTGGATTAGTTTAGATGATTCAAGTCAGCCTAGGATTATTTGTAGAGCTAATTCACCATGTACACTATTTACATCATACCTTCATAATTCTATAGTCTAAAGTACACCTACAGGTGGTCCCAACAGAGGAGTGAGCAGTTAAATGTAGGTGTTTGAAATTAGTTTGAAACCTATTAAGGGATAATAACATGAATGATGTCATAAAAAAAAATTTGGAGTCCTAAGGTAGCAGGAAAACTTGAAGACCATGTCCATATGTGGATAAAATGGCTTAAGAGACATATTACCTTAAAATTTTCTGAAACAAGGGTTATGCCTTACATTTGACCCTCTCATACTAGAGCAATTTGAGATTTGAGTAGGTCTAAATTTTCTTATATTGTATCCCAAACACATGATAATGCCTTGACTTATTTTGTCATGTAAGTAGAGTGTAAATAGATTTCCCTCTCAATCATTCTCCCACTATAGAATGATAGTGTACTCTACAGTATTTGAAGTTTAAATGACTTTACAAAACTATGAGAATGGAAGTATAACCTACAAGTAAGTGACTCTAATGAAATGGAAATGACACCATGATTCCTAAAGAAGATAAATAGGTTGATGTACAAGTTTTTGGTGTGAAATAACACCTACAAGGGGCTTTAGGCTAGAAGACCACCTATATCCATAATGAGTTTCTTGCAAATTAGCTATGGTGACTACATAAGAGATTACCTAGTCCTCGATGAATAAATGATCTTTTTGGGAGCATAGATGGTCTTAATGACCTTGGTGATATTCATCAATATTGATAAACATAATTTTCAAGTATGTTGACACCTACAGGTGAACTCTCCTAGCCAATAACAACCCACATCTACATTGTCACTTTGATGACAAGTCTTGAGGAATGAAAGATAGTTCTTAGGATATAAGAATTGAGATTGATCTCACTAAATAGAGGAGTGTTTCCAAAACCTCAATAGGTCATCAATAAGTGTAAAAAATCATATCTCAGGCATAAATTCAACCTACAAGACATTCAATGCCCAAAAGATCACCTATAACTATGCATTAGTACTTGAAGAGAGTTAAGGTTACAAGATTCATAAAATGGACAAGTGATATAAATAGGCCAATTTGGAGGATCTATGAGGTTGCATATAAATATCTTATCTATTCAAAGTGTCAAGAGTGTTGGGTTAATCTCTCATTGAGCTCAAACTTGGAGTTATAGTATGTATAAGCAGAGGTATTTACTATCAACTTATGAAGAGACCATAACAAAGAAATGAACGTTAGAAGAGGTTTTATAATGAATTGATCATGATAATACCACTATAATAGTGGTGATGACCACTTCACATGTTTCTTAGGGAAACGATACATAGTAAGGGTAGGTTTCAACATTCAACCTATAGTCAGACCCTAATCTTACATATAGTCACTAGTCTATCTTGAGGAATTTGAGAGTTGATGACCCTGTAGAAGTGATCTAACCTTGAATTTTTGCACCTAAAGGATCCACATGACTCATTGTATCCCTCTATGATCTCATTTTTACTAAGATAATAAGGGAAGTACCCTCTATTCTATCTCAAATAGAGGGAACTCCCAAGCAGACTACCCTGTAGGTTTAGTATTGAGAAGATAGGGTGACGTGTTGAGAAGTATTGGGACACTACAAAAGGTTGTGGGTATTTTTTTCAAGCATGAACCAACATGTAAAATACCTCATAGTCACAAAAAACCACTCAGAGGTGGTTATGAGTAATGAAACATACACAAGCCTACAAGGCCTAAAGCCTAAAGGGATTCAATCTCAATTCCAAGGTAAATGAACCTTCCCACACATTTTATCATCTTCAAAGGGATATATGAGGTAGTTTGAAACCATTGTCTTGTATAAATATCACTCAAGTTAGTCATTTTTGGCTAAAACCTATCATAGGGTACACATAATGTAAAGAACAAATCAATAGGCCATATTTGGAAGCTCATATATGTACGGTCAAGCTACATGGGAATTTAAGGAGCTAGGAATAGTTTAAGGTGGTCCCATATCCATACCTTGTGGAATTTATTCAGAGTTTGGGCGTCAAAGTTTTATAAATAATCCTTAAGAGTCAAAATGTCCTAAAACCATCCAAAACCCTATCTGAGACCCAATCAGAAATAAATGAGTAAGGATACATTCATGTGGCTAGTTTGGTCAAGGAAGTGATTGAAACCTATATAATACTCTCCCATGATCTTCCCCACATAATTGGTTTGCACCCTACTTATATGAACAGGGTACAAAATTAGGATTCTTAATAGATTTTATGTGTCTTACATGTATAGAGTAGAATTGAAGGATGAGGATAATTGGAGGAGGTTTATTGGGACCTATTATAACTCCTTATGCCCATTTATTACCATATATATTCATAAAATGTCTTATGCTAACTCATTCACTTTAGGCAGTTTGTGGAAGATAATGAGAATGGAGGGTGACTACCAAGTGAGAAAGTGATAAATCTAATTAGGGGGCCTTTTAAGGTCTTATTCATGGATTTGAAGGCATAAGGACACTTTAAAAAAATTATATCACCCCTTACATGGATTGGATTGAGAAACTGAAGAGCATTTGATTGGAAAATGTAAGGACAGACCTAAAAGGCTAGTGATAGTGATTATAGATGATGAGAACATGTGTCTTGAAGAAAACCAGCATTTGGGAAAGAATCTAATGATTTTTGAATCTTTTTTTTAACCCTTACTTGATATTTCACATGTTTCACCTCTCCCTATTCTATTTTGGAGTGCTGAAGTGGGTCCTAATGATGAAGATAGTTTCCAAGAAGGCCAATTAAAGACCCTACGCTAGTTTTAGAGAGTTTTAAGCCTTAGAGAGGAATATTTCAAAGAGGACCTTCCATACCTCTATTCTCCACTTCATTCATATTAAATTTAAATATTTTTTATGCATTTAAAAGTGGCATTGTGATCGTTGATCTCCACTTTCTTCTCTCTCTTCTCACATTCTATAAATGCAAGCCATTTGGGCTCTTGTATTGGAATTCCATTCATGGTATGGTGAATCCCTATTGGTTTGATGTTTTAATTTGCCTTTCAATAATACATGAAATATTTTATTGAGTTCATAAACTATTTTTTTAAAGTGTGTGAAGAGATGTATAGTGAATAGTCAAGTGATTGTTATCCATCATTGCTTTCTCTCAATCTTTCCATGTTTGGTGCAAGTTATTCCACTCTAGGAGGTCATATGAAGTGTTTTCAAGTGTATGGGTCTATTTTAAAGTGTAAAATTATACTTAGTGTCTATAATTTGTCTTTTTTTCACTTACCTTGATTAGTTTTCATGCATATCACCTCCATGTTGAAATATTAATGTTAGAGTATTCTAGGACTATGAAGCTAGTGTTGTAGGTCATGCCTCTTAGAGCAAGAGTATGATAATATTATGGAGATATTTTTGGTGTATCACCCCTTTATACTATCTTAATTTCATTTATATGTCTATCCCTTTCCACAAAATTAATCATTTAGTGTAGGTGACAAGAATTTAAGGATAAATCTAGGGAGTTAGCCGTTAAACCTAGAGGTCTACCTCTATTATAGGCAACCCACAGGCCTATATTTATTCCAATTTTACCCAAATCTTAGATTAGGATTTTAAAACCTCCTATAGGGTGAAATATTTTTTGACAATAGTTCTATCATTCCTGATGGGACCATTAACCTAAAGACAACTTGTCAAGATGAATGTTGGTCTTAACAACATCATAGATCTATATGGTGTTCTTCTCAGCATTTTATGCCTAAAATCAAGGTAAAATCTAGTTGTATACCATTATTTTTTCATATTATTTATTTCATACTTCATGGTCCTTACTAGGTCATCTTCTAGTAGATTTTTCAATCCCATCAATCCACCTCTTCAACCTGAACTTCCTCTTGAAGTTCAACATCCTTAGACTATTCTACCCTTTTAAGAGTAAGAAGACTTTTCTATTAAAGAAGATCAAGATAGTGAAGAACTAAAAATATAATTCATATGGCTGCACTTGATGACATTTCCCCTAATGCTATAAAGAGTGTTCTTACATTCAATGGTGAATGTCATTTCACTCCTAGTGAGAACATTACAGATATCTCAAACTTATATAGTTTTCATAATGTTAGTGAGTTCAAAATTTCTATTAGACTCCTTTCCATGTCCCTTATATGGAAATAACTTTATTGGTATATGAATTTTCCCAATGGATGTATCACCATGCAGGATGATTTTGGAGAGCTTCTAACATCAAGATTTGAAGATAAGAGTGATCACACATCACTCATCCATCAGCTCAACATGATTCAAAGATCCCCCAAAGAGATAATGTTGTATTTTAATGAGATATTCCAAATTACTTGGCATAGGTTTCCTCCTCCCATGAGATCAATTAGTATCTTTGTGTTTCTCACATATTTGAGGGCTATTGGTACTAACATAGCCATAATGTTACAATCCATGGGTGGCTAAACCTTACCTAAAGCATATGACCTTGCCATTAGATCTAAGAATGGCCTTGATAAAACCTAGAAAGTTGCCTCCAAATTTTATATGCCTCTTGTAAAAAATAATTATATTACATCTCCAAGTTTTGTCCAAATTTCAAATGCTAACACCAAATCAAAGACTTCTCCTAAGAAGGTAGAAGAGATTATTGATTGGGAAGCAAGGCCTAAATTATTAGAGGCTTACCTTAGGTGAGAAAATATGAAATAAAGTGTGAATAAAAACCCATATCCCTATCCTCATTAATATGATCAACAATAAGGGCAAGGGAGAGTTCAAGGGCAAACTAAGTTTAATAGGCATGTCAATGCATATAACCCAACTTCCACCTCTAACATATGAGAAATGGTACCGATGCATAACAACTTGGTGAAAAGAGAGTAATGGAAATAATGTCAATTCATGGATCCAATGAATGTGGAGAGATATCTTTGGTTTCTCAAGGAGGATTCACTACTCAACTATCGTAGAAGATGAATTTTTCATGTAAGCAAATGAAGGATAGCAGCTTCAAGGAGTGACTTTCACTAACTTCCTAGTTGGGGATACTTATGTTCTTAACTAATGGAAATAATTTGTATATAATACTAGAGATAAGAATAATTCTATATAATATGCTAATTATGTGCCTACAAGTTCAACTAGTCATCCTACAAGATAGCAAGGCATGATTGTAAGCATGGCAGTCCTTATTACTCATGCACCTTCTTCAAATTAGAATGTTAGATGATCTACTCAAGGTGATCCAATTTCCCAAGATAAAAACACTCCCTTACCTTTAAGGACTCAATAAAATGTGAATACTTCTATTTTGAACATTTTTTATTTATTAAAAAGTGTTAAGGCTAGTATTTCTCTTTGGGATGTCCTTCGCATACCTGGCCAAAAGGAACTCTTGAAAAAGAACCAATCCAATATTCATGTTAACCATCCATCATCAAGCCATGGTCATTGTAATTTTTCTCTTACCAATTCTCATAATAACATTGTATAACCCTCTACTAAATTTAATAAGCTTCCACCCTTCTATCTCACTCTCATTATGGGGGATAAGTGTGTTCATAACCGCATAGTTGATAGTGGAACTAGCACTTTCGTGATGCCTAAGGTTTTAGATGATAAGTTGGACTTAAAATATGAACCATATAGTAAGTGGGTATTATAATTTGATGCCTAAGGTTCTATCTCACTCAAAATATTGAAATTTTTCCTTCATGATTGTCTAGCTTCCCCATTCTCTAAGATATTGTGGTTATTGACTTGCCTAGCCACTTTGATATCTACCTCTCAAGAGATTCCACAGCCAAGATAGAAGGATACCTCTAAGATAATTAGTCTTTATTGACCTTCAAGATTATTGTAGACACTAGAATTGTGTCTAACCCTTGTCATCCTCCCCTTAACCCCTGTCGACCATTTTCCCACAAGCCTTGACCCTGGCAGCATGTAAGAATGAGCAGAAGGCTAAAATTAGCCTCTGTCCCCATTCTGCATCTGCCGACACCGGTCACTACTCGATCGACGTCATCGACGTCAGTCACCTTTTCGGCCGACATCGACAGTCCTGTCGGCATCGAGTGACCTTAAACTGCATCTATTAATTCATTTCTCAATCCGTTATTCATTATTTAGTTGCCAATCAGTTTGGCAACTGGTTATCGAACCTGCTACATCAAAACACATTCTTAGATCCAAACCCCAGATTAAACAATCAGCCAAATTTTGAAGCGAACGATCAACCAATTCTTGCATCCAACCAATCTACATCCAATCTCTCGCACAAGTATTTTGCTTCAGTCAGCTTGCTCTGCAACACAGTGACAACATCAATCATGTCTCTGAATTTTATCTTCAGCGTATAACAGGTAAGCTTTTGCTCTGTGTTTTTGTTTTACTCTCTAGTTATTGTTTTTTATTTGATAGCATTATCCAGATTTAGAGTTAGACCATAACCCCGACCTTATTTCCACCCGTATTACCTCTATCCACCCTGTCTGGAAAATACAGTCTATAACTCTGCCCAGATCCCTGTACAAAGCCCCAGACAATCCCTCTGACTCCCAAACCAGCTTCTCGAATCCTCAAACAAAAACATCTGACCTTTTTGCAAATCCTAAGACCCTGTCCAGACCTGACTAGACCCTATCCAAAACTATTGCCCCGACCGACGTCGGTCATTACCCCGACCGACACTGGCACTTTAACCGACATCGGTGCCTTTCCCTGATCAACGCCGGCACAGATACCGACACCGGTGACTGTGCAGAACAGTTTGCTGCATATCAGGTACGCATTCTACTTTTCATCTTTTATTTCTTTCATTCTATCTTTCATTATTTCTACTTCAGTCAAATATTCTATTTTTTATTAGTGGGTTGATATCCCTTAAGGAAGTCTTTGTACTTCAGGGATCAAGCGTTTGCTTGACAACCCACCGTCTCCTCGTCTAACATTTTTTGTGTTTAGTCTCTTTTTCTTCGCAGGTGTCATTCCTCCACAGCCAAAGAGGAGTACCTTCCAACGTCTGATTTCGGTGTGCACGACTATATCTGGGTATCTTCTAACCCTAGACCATTTCTTAGTTTCTCATTTCTATCTTTTGAATGTAGAAAGTGATTTAGCGTAGAAACATTCTAGCACGCTCAGTGGGACCCTAGGACCTTCCTTGGGTTCTTTCTTTTCTTTCTGTTCATATAGGTGCATTGGGTTTCTCCCTATTCGCCTCTTTCATCTCTTTTAAACGACATCATAAGCAGGAATAAAAAGAACTTTTTTTTTCTTTTCTTGCATTTCTAGACTAGTCAAAAATCATATTCTTCAACCCATTCTCAACTTGTTTTCATTCCAACTTCACATTTCAACTTGGGGCTTAAAACACTTTGCATTCATTTCTGTTTGCTTGCATTTCTTAGACCACACCTAGTAATTAATAACCGCATATTAAATTAATCTAGTCCACTTTATGTTACACGACCAAACCACTTGCACAAAACAAACATCTTAACTTACCTGAGACAAGGCCCGACTGGGATTTCATCCCCCAGCGGATACCTTACCCATCCCGGCGATCTTACTTGGATTTCATCACCAAGGGGAAAGCCCACTCTGTTCTCTGGTGGAGTATAATCTCTAGGGGAAGTATATTTTGGCTAAGTGAGACCAGCTTATCACTGGACTCGTGAAGTGAGGGGAGCTTGCTCCTTAGCACCAGGCCTTGTACGAAACCTAACATAGACTTCTTGAGCACCATTACTAACCCAAAACCATCCATAGACTACTTCTTCTAGGACCCGACTCAAAAGCCAATCTTCCTCTACACATATTCTAAGGCATAAGCCACTATAATCCTAATAATTTACTCCTAGGGTTTTTTTTTGAGGATCTACTTGTGTTCTTCATCTTTTCTATTCTTATTTGCTTGTTTGAGCTTGTGAGGACATTGTTTCTTGCCTTGAATGGTTCTGACTCGTAGCCAAGCCAAGGCTCTAGTCTATCACGCGAGGCATCATCCACTTCCGTCTACCCCGTCTATAACTAGCCCTATAATGGAGTTCCACTAAAAGACTGAAAGAACTCCTACTAGACCATTCTCGACCCAGATGCCTATTGTCCCAGAAGGGGACTAAGATTTTGCACGATTCTTGGACCTCAACGTCAAAGCCTTGCAGCACTATCTCACGAATAGCTGAACGCGAGACTCCTTGGGCAATCCAATGTATGGAATGCCGACCTCTCTTCTCGAGACTGCGGCTGTATCAACAGCATCCGTAGTTCAACCTTTAGACACCCAGGCTATTGCCTCGACCAATGACCAGCCTTTGACCAACCATCCAAGTATGGCCTCTCCCTCCATCATTGGGCCCACTTCCACCGAGGTTTCGGCCCCCTATCAACCTCAGCCCACTCAACCACTCTCTACCCCCTTTCAAAATCTGGTCATCTCTATTCCACCTACCCTTGCTCCTATCAACACTAGGGTGGCTACCTATCCATTGGCCCATGTTACCACTAACCAACCTCCCATGACAACATCGAACCTAGCCATGCCTTCTACCCAACCATCCTTAGTCTCATCTTCTATCCCTATGACTAGTCATCTGTACGTTGCGCCCTTACTGGTACAACTGACTACGTCGTATACCTCTTCCAGCCTCTTTCAAGCACCTTACAATCTAGGGGGCACTCCACCCGCCAATCCGTCAGTAGATATCATCAAAATGCTGATGGACAAGATGTCTAACCTAGAGACCTCCGTTTCTGGCTCACGCAATACTCTCTCATATGAACAAATTTGCAATGAGCCCATTCATCCTTCTGTCTTGATCAGGCCATATCCCAGCCAGTGAGAACTTCCTAAGTTTTCTCATTTTCAAAGCAAGGAAGACCCACAACAACACTTACGGGCATTCAGACATGCCTGTTACCTTATCGCCCATGATGATGCGTTGCTTTTACGCATGTTTCCTATGTCTCTCTCAGGTGCTGCGCTTGACTAGTACAACTCCCTTGCCAGCCATTCCCTCTTCACATTCACTCAGCTGGCCCAGCTCTTCCTTGATCACTTCTCCATCAACATCACCAAGAAGGTCTCAATCAGAGACCTCTATTCTATCTACCAATTCGAGGATGAATCCATTGCTGATTTTGTTGCTCGCTGGAGGGGCCTTATCAATCAACTCTCCTTTTCCTTACCCCAACCCAAACTTATTGAACTTTTCTCCCAAGCCTGCACCAAACATATTTCTTCCACCTTGAGGGTTCAGACCTTCCGCACTTTTGACAAAGCCTTCACGATGGCCCGTAAACTTGAGTTACGTGTTGTCGAGGAAAATAAAGTCAAGTTGCGGAGCAAGAATCCCAACTCCAAGACCAATGACCCCTCTTCTATGCCTTCCTCATCCAATCCTAAATCTAAAGTTTCAGCAAACGTTGTGGTCGTTAGATCTTCCTCCTCTTCACCTTCAACTAATCAGCCTGAGCCATCCACATCTCAGAGTGCCACCCACCAATTTCAGCAGAGATACATACAGTGACAGTTTACTCCACTCAGAGAATCATACGCGTCTGTGCTAGAAAAACTCATCAAATAGGGGGTCCTCAATCTCCCCCAGATCTGACCACCTCCACAATTTGATCCCTCACGCGCCATTCCTGCGTGGTATAGGGAAAATGACTTCTGTAACTACCACCGTGTTAAAGGACATGACACGAGCAACTGTAAAACCCTTAAAAACATAATCCAAGACATGCTTGAAAAAGGTGACCTCATCCTCAACAATCCCAATGCACCACCTAATCAGGGCATCGACATCTTCAAGCAACCATTCCCCAATCATCCACCGACTCAAAACAATGTCCAGACCTTGATTGATAACACTCATGAACACAACATTCGAATAGTCAATACGATCTCACCCTTCATTTTTGACCAACCCCAAGAGGTGAGTCCATCCATCAGTCCATCACATGTGGACAAACCTCTTTCTCCGGTTAGTTCTTCGTCAACCTCTCTCATCTTGGAGGATGCCTCGACCTTACCAGCACCACCAGTTTCACCATCCTCCTTCTTACTGCCCATGGAGGACCCAACCTTTCCTACTCCTCGACTGCAAGTGGAGGGCGCAATCATCCCTGCCCTTTACCCGCTTGAGGAGCTTCATTCTCCAGTTTCTTCTCCACCCAGGGAAGAACCTGTCTCTCCTTCATCTCCAACCAAGGACAAACCTGTCACGACTTCATCATGCCTTGGGGCCGAGACTACCATACCTTCGATCCCACAACCGTCAACATCTTCTCAAGAACCTGAATCTCAACCAACATCTTCTCAGCCATTTTCCTGACTAGTGGAGAAACTCAAACTTCTCCCTTCTAGGAAAGTGGAGCATCAAGGATTGTGGGAGCATCTCACAGCTCTTCAACATGCCCGTGCCCTCTCATCTCATACTGTTAATCCTCCCATGGCGAAATCTCCCAAGACCTTTAACAAAAACTAGACTCCCATTTCTAAGCCTCAACTGACCCCATCAAAACCAAAACCCGCATCTACCCCATCTAAACCTATCAAGTCACTTGGTGTTCGCCCTGTCTCCAACCTCACTCATCCACAAGTGAAGGTGGACTTAGACCAGACTTCGACCAATAGTAGTCTTCAACCCAAATCACAGAAGACTGCCAGACCACAGAGGCAAAATCCTCCTCCCCCATCACCATTACCCTCCATTTTGGGCCCTCATCCTTCGACCCTGACCAGAGTCCTCCCTACTCTGACCTCTAATCAAAACCAGTTGCCTCCTCTACTTCCTTTGCCTACTACTAGCCTACCCTCTCCCAAAAGGGTGGTACCTCTCATGAAGAAAGTATCATCTCTGCCTGTCATCACACCATCAACCCAAAAGGTGGTACAGAAACCTCCTCCAACTCCGCCTAAGCAAAAGTCACCAGCATCGCATACATCAACGAGCACGGACCCTTTAGTGGGCTCATACTCTTTGATCTTGCACTAACTTTTGCAGACTTCTAGCATAACTCTTCCACCCATCAGGCCTTTCCAACCCCTCGAGTCTAAGCCCTCCTAGTTCGATGACATGAAGATTTGCTTATACCATCATACGCCAGGACACGATACCGAGACTTGCTGTGCCCTCAAGGCTATCATTCACCGCTATCTGGAGAAAGACACTCTTCTCTTTGAGGACACTCTCGACTGACCCCTGACTCCTTCTCATAACCCTCCAACCTCTTCAAACCCATCAACATCTCATCAATAGGTTACAACCCCTTTATCTCCTTCACCTCCTATCTTTGAAATCAATGCCATTCACATAACCACTAGGTCACAAAAGGACAAGGCAAAAGAAAAAGCTGCCATTCCTTGGACCTACCCTTTCATCAATCCACCTCAACCGCCCAAGCCTAAGATTTCTATCCTTGGCGCGCCTCAACCCTCCTCTTCTTCTTCTTCTTTCAGACCAATCCACGACTCCATGTTGAAACAACTTCACCAAACGCCTATGAAGATGTCCCTCTATGACCTCATCCAAACCTCACCTCAACATCGTCAAGCCCTCATCAGAGCCTTGTAGGTAGTAGAGGTCCAACCCGAGGACCCCCAGCCACTTGCTGCCCTTGTCCACTCCTTAGCCCCTGTTGCCTCCATCACATTCAGTGATTCTGAGATTCCCACATCCAACACGGAAGATCAGGATGCCGCCCTCTTCATCACTGCCTATGTTGATCGAACACACATTAAACGCATTATGATCGACGGAGGTGCTAGCATCAACATTATCTCCACCCATGCCTTTGATCAGTTGGCTCTTCCCAAGAATTGCGTCTCCAAAACTGACGCAATCTTGCACTCCTTTAATGACACCACTACCAAGACCATTGGCACAATCATCCTTCACATTTGTGTTGGTCCACGCATAGTCCCAGAGCTCTTCTATATCATCGAAGGAGAGTTTCAATACAACATCTTGCTAGGCTGACCCTGGATCCACGCCATGGCCTGTGTCCCCTCCACCCTGCACCGTTGTGTGAAATTTGAGCATGATGGGCAAGTCTACACCATTCCCACTAACCCTTCACCCTTCAAAACTTGCAACACCACCTACCATCCAAATGACGTCCTCATTCCTATCAAGCCATCAATCCTGGCACCGCCTCCATCCGCGGAAGCTTTGACCAGTTTGCAACAGGCGGTCGCCCTCACACCTCCCCTTCAAGCGATGACCACATACCCCATGGAAGACATCTTCCAAAGACTTTCATTGGGAGAGTATCACTTGCTGAACTTAGACATGTTCCAAACTCCACAAGAGTATGGACGCCTTCATCACAGCCCCAGTTATGACCATCAGATCGGGATGATCATGCCTTATGGTCCTCCTCACCTCCGAACCAACCTTGTCTATGGGGGGCTCAATCAAGCTCCTACTGATGGTAATCCTCTTTCTTCACCTCAACCTTTCACATCAGACTTCTTGTTTCTTGGCAACCCCGCCTTTGCACACACTTACCTTTACAGGTGTGCATGGAAGGGTTTTGGTTTCGAACGCTATGAGCAGGGCTCCCATCAGCCTATTGAGCCGCTCAATGATGATGATGCCAAGAAACGGTATGGCCTGGGATATCATGACCCCACTCAAGACACTGCAGACCTTTGTCCCGAACCAACCATTGACCAATCTCCTCCACACTCGCCTATTCTTCCTCCTTCACCTACAGAGTTGGTGGTTTCCATCCCTCCTAGTTTTTTTTTTTTGCATAAACACCATCCACCTGGAACCCCTAACTTATCAACTAAACAGGGTGTCCAAGTCTCTCCCTCTCATTTTTCCCAGCATGATAAAAGATGAGTCAGTAACCATTCACACTGTCCACTGCATTGACGATGATGCCATTCTTTCTTACATGGGCGTCGACGATTCTTTCATCCAGCGCTCCCTCCCTTCTGAGACCCAGGTTATGTTAAATGAATCAACCATTGACATCAACCTTTCTTCTTCTGATGTTCCTTATGTCTTAAAGATTGGCCAATCTTTAGATGCTCAGGAGCAGCTTGACTATATCTAGTTCCTCTCTGACCATAGCAAGGCCTTTGCCTGGACTTACAGTGACATGCCTGGCATCGAGCCCACCATCGCTACCCATAACATTGTCACCAAACTAGAGGCTAAGCCTGTCAGGTAAAAGCTTTGAAAGATGCATCCTCGCGTTGCCCTCCTTATCAAGGAAGAGCTTCAGCGCCTCCTTTTTGTCTCTTTCATCCAGCCCATCGATTATCCACAGTGGGTCTCTAACATTGTCCCATTCATCAAGGTGACTGGGGGGATCCAGATCTGCATGGACTATCGCGACCTTAACTTAGCCTATCCCAAAGATGACTTTCCTCTTCCCAACATTGACCAGCTTGTTGATCTTACGGCCGGCCATGAGATGCTATCTCTCATGGATGGGTTTTCAGGATACAATCAAATCTTGATTGCTCTGGAAGATCAGCACAAGACCACTTTCATTACCCCATGGGGGACTTTTTGCTATCGAGTCATACCTTTCGGATTGAAGAACACAGGTGCCATTTATCAGCGTGCCATGACCTACATTTTCCATGATCTCCTCCACAAAATCATGGAGGACTATGTGGATGACCTACTAGGCAAGTCCAAGCTTCATCGTGACCATCTGACCATTCTCAAGATCATCTTCTCTCGCCTTCTTCAATACAATGTTCATCTTAACCCCAAGAAATGTGTCTTTAGGGTCCTCTCTGGCAAGCTTCTCGGCTTCATTATTTCTTTTCGTGGCATCGAGATAGATCCCGCCAAGATTTGCGCTATCCTCAAAATGCCACCCCCGACTAATCTCAAGTAGCTTCGCATTTTGCAAGGGAAGCTCCAGTCCATTCACCGTTTCATCTCGCAGCTTTCTGACCTCTGCCAACCTTTTCATCATCTCCTTAAGAAGGACGTCTCCTTTACATGGGATAAGGACTGTCAAGAGGCTTTTGAAGCCCTTAAACACTATCTGGTCTCTCCACCAGTCCTCATTCCACCTAAAGATGACCAACCCTTCTACCTTTATATCTCAGCCACTAATCATTCGTTAGGTGCCATGATCGCGCACTAAGATGAGCATCACCATGAGCAAGCAGTCTACTATATCAGCTAAACACTAGTCGACTATGAAACTTGGTACACTCATACCGAGAAACTCTGTTTGGCATTAGTCTTTGTCGCTACCAAGCTCTGCCACTATCTTCTTAATCACAAGACCTTTGTCATCACCCACACTGACCCTCTCAAGTATATGCACTCCAAGCCATATCAGAATCAACGTATGGCTTGACGGCTCATGCTGCTTGCTGAGTTTAACCTTGAATTCATCCAATAGAAGTCTATCAAGGGGCAAACCATCACTAACCAACTAGTAGATGCCCCTCTTCCTGATAATCAACCTTTGCAGTGTGAGTTTCCTGACGAATCTATCACTGCGCTTTCCACTGATGACACCATCTATCAAATGACCATGTTCTTTGACGGCTCCAAATGTCAACTCGGTGGGGGTGCTGGGGTCATTCTCATCCCACTCGAAGGGGAACCCATGCCTCTGTCTTTTAAGCTCAACTTTGATTATACCAATAATATGGCCAAGTACGAGGCCTTAATTTTGGGACTTCAGACCGCCCTCTCTCTCAGCATCAAGTCCATCAACATCTTCGGTGACTCGCAGCTCATCGTCAATCAGGTCAACGATTCATACCTCTATAAAAATGAAATTTTGCAAAGGTACAAAAACCGTACTGACATTCTCCTTGCATCTTTTGACCATTACCTCCTGCAGACTATTCCTCGATCCATGAATAAGTTTGCTGACACCATGGCTTCTCTCACTTCGCATATCCCATCTTCCTCATCTGCATCTAGACTTTTTGTCACGATGCACCATGTGCCATTGCCTTCTTATATCTCTCTTCACATTAATCATGTCAACACTATAGACTCTAGCCCACGAGATGATTGGTATAAGCAACTTGTGGACTACTTATCTTTTTCTGTCATTCTTCCCAACCTCTCTAGCAATGAACTGTGAGCTTTTATCAAGCGTACCTCCTGCTATACCATGCTAGGAGGTCTTCTCTATAAGCGAGGCTTCGATGGCCTCCTTCTTCACTGTCTCACCTCCACTGAAGCATCTCAGGCCATTAAGCAAGTCCACGATAGGATTTGTGGTGGACATTTCAGTGGGAATTCAGTTGCCAAGCGCATCCTTCATCTGGGCTATTATTGGCCTACCCTTCATCAAGACTGTAGCGACTATGTTCGGCATTGCATCAAGTGTCAACAGCACTCTAACTTGCTTCATCTCCCTATCCATGCCTTACAAATTGCTCAAGATTTTTGGCCTTTTTCTCAGTGGGGTTTAGATCTCATTGGTGAGATTAACCCCCACTCGTCTCTTCATCATCAATACATCATCACAGCCACTGAATATTTCACCAAGTGGGTGGAAGCCATTCCTCTCGTCTCCATAAAAGCTGACAAGATCATCGACTTCATCAGCACCCACATCATCTGCCGCTTCGATATCCCTCATAAAATCATCACCAACAATGGCAAGTCCTTCAAAAATAAGACTGTCCAAAAGCTATGCAACTCCTTTGGCATCAAACTCAGTTTCTCTTTGCCTTACTACCCACAAGCAAATGGGCAGGCCGAGGCTTCCAACAAAATTCTTACTAAAATTCTCATGAAGGTGGTCAGTGACATAGGAAGGTACTGGCACATTCACATTCCCTTCACTTTGTGGGCCTACCACACTAGCATCCAAACCTCTACGGGTGCTACCCCTTTCTCTCTCGTGTATGGAACAGAGGCTGTCTTACCTCTCGAAGTACAGATCTCGTCTCTCCACATTTCTCTACATGACATCCTTTCCAATGATGACTTTCATCAAGATCGCTTAGCTCAACTTGAGTTACTTGATGAGCGTCGTCTTGCTGCCCTTAATCATCTCCATGTCTATCAACATCGCATCAAGCAAGCCTATGACAAAAATCTGTGAGAATGAGATTTCAACATCGGAGACCTCATCCTCAAAGAGAATCAGCACGTGACCAATATGGAGCGAAGTAAACGAGGCAAGTTTGCTCCTAATTGGCTCAGACCTTTTATTATCATGCACAAATATGGATCAGGGACTTATCGCCTATCCTCTCTTGATGGACGACCAGAACCTGAGCCTCTTAAGGAATTGCATCTGCGACCGTTCTACTGCTAGTCGAGTACTCGTCCACTTGACACTTAACTTGAGCTCATCCCTTGAGCAATCCCCATCCTCTTAGTCCTAATTCCTTTCATTCCTATTCCTCTTAACAATTCCTCTATAACCTTTTTATGATTTTTGGATGCTTTGTCCTAGTAAAAGGGAGCCCTTGACCTTTTATAATCTTGTCCATGACTCACATTTCTGTCAAAACAAATCAAGATGTCAAAATATCCACGGTCACCATACCAATATCAAATTAAAAAAGCAGACTGCTCCCTCGAAGGACAGCTGTACTATCATTGCTATAATTAATAGACTGCTCCCTCGAAGGATAGCTATTTAAAATCCCTTATATTAAGCAAGGTTCTAGACCACTCCCTCGAAGGATGGCTATGACTAACTCTAGCAATAAATAGCACTATCTTAAAAGCTTCCCGCATCGATCAGCTTCACAATTGACCACCAAGCCAATGACATCTCTATGCAGGCTTCTCGCATTGATCAGTCTGCACCTCAAAAAAAAAAAACAAGTCATGGACTTGACTTATAGTTGTCTCAGGGTCTCCTATAAAAAGGGGCAAAGTTATCTCTAATCTAAAAGGGTTACCCTATTTTCCTCCTATCTTAACACCTGCTCAAGGGACTTCGAGCTCACTTTAATGTCAAAGTGATTTGATTACCGTTCTAACACAACATTTGGTCAACGACGTCATGCATGAATGGGGCTCTTGGTTCTAATAACCCCTATCTATGATGTCATTCTAGTCCTTGTCAATGAAAGAGCAATATGCTTTTCACTTCTTTTGTACTTTCATCACATTCCACTTCATCACTTGTCCATCCTAATCAACTCAACTCAACTCTCTTTTTTAGGCCACTCCCATAGCCTATTCACTCTAGTTTCTATGGACACCAATACACATGGAAACTATCGACCAGATGCAATTTATGTTAAGCATAAACCAATACTTGCTGAAGCATAAATAGACCTCAATTCATCTTTAGCATACATCCATCATGAATATGGAAAATTGCTAGGGATGAAAGACCCCTTAACCAATGTTGCAGAATACACCATTTGGAAAAGGCTGTAACATCTCTTTCTCCTAACCTATCGACCACTTTGACCAAAACCAATCATCGACCAATCTTCTCAACTTGTCGAACTACATTGGTCTGAGGCCCTCTAATTGGGGCTATGTAGGTAGCACTCAGATGATACGACATCTTCTGGGGTTAGCTCAACCACCCTCGTTTGTTCGTCTCTCTGATGGACAAACCTTCTTTCCTCCTTTTGACCATGACCTTGCCCTCGACCAAGACCAATTCCATCCCTTTGACACTTCCTCCCTTCTAGGGATAACTACATTGGCCTAAGGCCCTTCCACAGGGGCTATGTAGGCAGCACTCAGATCACATAATGTCTTATGAGGTTAGCTCGGCCACATCCTTTCTTCCATTCCTCCCCCTTGACCAATGACCATTGGAGATCATGCATATCTCCTCCGACTTCGACCACTTCCAAGACAAACGTTGCCTTGGTTGTTTTTGCATGTATGCTACCTCACAAATGGTTAGCAACATTGTCTGTAGACTATTTTTGACCCTCACAAGTATAGGATCACAAGCCGGTTGATCCGCACTACTTGTGGAAATTTCATGTTTCTGGGAGCACTTCCTAAGCCTGGGATACCTGGAACATGACGACCATTTGGAGCTTTAGCTTAAATTGAATAACCCAATCAACAGACGACTAAATGCTGGGGCCTGGTTATTTCAATTTTAGCACTCCTTGACCCTCGACCTATGACAATTTGACCTGACCATCTTGTGAAGTGGTATACGTGCAATCACGACTTTTGCAGTGTTCACCCTCACCTCCTTTTTCATCCACTCTTTGTCAAATCAGCACCCAATTCCCGGTTCCCTTCCCTCGACTATTGCTTTGAGGGGGAATACCTCATCCATAATCAGGGCAATCCACCTCCTATTTTTTTGTCTTACAGTTCATCCAAAACAACCAATAAGACAAAAAGGGGCAAATGTAGACACCAAAATTGTGTCTAACCCTTATCGTCCTCCCCTTAACCCTTGTCGACCATTTTCCCACAAGCCTTGACCCTGGCAGCATGTAAGAATGAGCAGAAGGCTAAAATTAGCCTCTATCCCCATTCTACATCTGCTGACACCGGTCACTACTCAATCAACGTCACCGACGTCGGTCACCTTTTCGGCCGACGTCGGCAGTCCTACCGGCATCGAGCAACCTTAAACTGTGTCCGTTAATTCGTTTCTCAATCCATTATTCATTATTCAGTTGCCAATCAGTTTGGCAACCGGTTATCAAACATGCTGCATCAAAACACATTCTTAGATCCAAACCCCAGACTGAACGATCAGCCAAATTTTAAAGTGAATGATCAACCAATTCTTGCATCCAACCAATCTGCATCTAATCTCTCACACAGGTATTTTGCTTCAGTCAGCTTGCTCTACAACACAGTGACAACATCAATCATGTCTCTGAGTTTTATCTTCAGCGTATAACAGGTAAGCTTTTGCTCTGTGTTTTTGTTTTACTCTCTGGTTATTGTTTTTTATTTGATATCATTATCCAGATTTAGAGTTAGACCATAACCCTGACCTTATTTCCACCCGTATTACCTCTATCCACCCTGTCTGGAAAATATAGTCTGTAACTCTACCCAGATCCCTGTACAAACCCCCAGACAATCCCTCTGACTCCCAAACTGGCTTCCTGAATCCTCAAATAAAAACATCTAACCTTTCTTCAAATCCTAAGACCCTGTCCAGACCTGACCAGATCCTGTCCAAAACTATTGCCCCGACCGACGCCGGTCATTATCCCGACCGATGCCGGCACTTTAATCAATGTTGGTGCCTTTCCCTGATCGATGCCAGCACAGAGACTGACACCAGTGACTGTGCAAAATAGTTTGTTGCATATCAGGTACGCATTCTACTTTTCATCTTTTATTTCTTTCATTCTGTCTTTCATTATATTCTATTTTTTATTAGTGGGTTGATATCCCTTAAGGAAGTCTTCGTACTTCAGGGATCAAGCATTTTCTTGACAACCCACCGTCTCCTCGTCTAACATTTTTTGTGTTTAGTCTCTTTTTCTTCGCAGGTGTCATTCCTCCACAGCCAAAGAGGAGTACCTTCCAACATCTGATTTCAGTGCGCACAACTATATATGGGTATCTTCTAACCCTAGACCATTTCTTAGTTTCTAATTTCTATCTTTTGAATGTAGAAAGCGATTTAGCATAGAAACAATTATATATGGATTAAAATCAACCATAAAAACCCAACACTAGCTAAGTTTCACATTGAACCCTATATAGAAGCAAGCTCTAATTTGAATTATGTCATCAATGATCATGAGGACTTTATTGTGTATGATGGTATATCTTCTGAGCTTGAGGGCATATCTGATATATTTCTAGATGAGTATGGTGTAGCTACCTATGGACATGATCCATATACTTATTTTGAGCAAACTGACCTTGGCACCTACGCCATCCATGAGGGAGCATATGAGAATTTTGAGGTAAGCATTGAACACTCCTTTTCATAAGATTTTGAGGGTAATTACTTGATTCATGTGTATGATGATGATAGTTTGAATAGAAAGATAGATCATTATGGTGAGAAGAATAATGTCTTTATGCCTTTAATTGATGAATTAGCCCTTGAACATGACAATCATAAGGAGGAAGATGACTTATGGCAAAGGTTCAATGCCATAAGTTAAAATTTAGAGTAGTTTGGTAAGTTAACCTCTCCTCCTAAGAAGTGCATATCTGATCATGAGGTTGTTGATGAACCTAATAATTGGGTTATTAAGTGTCTTATTGGGCATGAAATAAAATTTCTTATCAAACATGAGGTTATATGTCTAACAAATATCATAGGAGATACAATCTTGAAGGAGCCAAATGAGACCAAAATAAAAGATGTTGTCATGGAGGATTAGTCAAAACCTCAACTTGATATTTATCCACTCTTAGAGGTCTTGGGGAAAAAAGAAGATAGACTTGATGATCCTATACATCAAGTACATTATGTCCTAGAAGATAATAAGTTTGAGACAGTTTTGATGACTCCTAAGATATTGTTTGAGAAGTGCCATGAGAACATGACAGAAGTCCATCAAGATGCAAAATCAAGGAAGCCTCTTGGAAGGTAATAAAGAGTGTTTTTAAAAGCTCAAAATAGTACACTTGAATATAGAATAAGATTCAAGGGTGGTAAGTCATTTCACCATCCATATAAATAAGTGTTTGTTGACAAGCATGTTCCACATGATAGGTTGCTTTCATGGAGCACCAAAGATGCAAGAGGAACCATCTTTGATCCTAGTTAAAGTATGGCGAGTTTTTCTTCACCTCAAGTGTGAGGTATTATAAATATTAGGATAGGTTTGTGTTTTTTTTCTATTGTGTGTGTCTTCCATAAGTGTTCTGTAGAACACAAGTGTATTTACTTAGGTGTCTTGTTTTGTGTTCATTTTTTTGTTATTTGGTGTGGTTTCAAATGCAATTGAGTGTCAAATTTGTGTATAGGTGAATCCATAGTCCAATGGATATGAGTAGGCTATTGGTCTTTGACATAACTAGCTTGTTACCCTTAAGAAATCACCAATAATGTTGACTATTTTGACCACAAGTCAAAATAAGTCAACCCCCTATAGTTGAAAACTTAAATAGGGGTCTACTAGGGTCAAAATGTATTCTAGGTCATAGATAGGGGTCTTATAATGTGTCTTTAGTCTTGGTCATATTCACTTTTGGTTCCTTGTGTCATTTCATGTCATTTGAAGTCATATTCAGGTCATTTATGAAGCTTGCATAGTTTTACTAGAAGAAGAAGTGTTCTAGAGTGTACTTCAGTGTCCCTTGTGTCAATAAAAGTCAGAGATATTGTTTCATAGTTGATAATTTGCATGTTTCTATATTAGAAGAAGAAAATAATTGAAAAAGGAGGTTTGGGTAGTTATACAGTTTATGTAGGAGTATGGCATGCATGGAAATATTTTATAATACCTCTTTAGCTTCCCTAAACTCACTTACATGTTTGATCATAATTTAAACACCTGAAAATGGCATATAATTGTTCCATTATTCCATCGCTCTCCTAGGTAAGTAGAGATAGTCAGTCAATTTTCTAATGGTATGGCCAGGACGAGTTGAATCAAGTTGAATGCTTCTATAGGATGTTATTAATCTTGGTCTACTTCCATTTCATGGTGATAGTCAAAGGATTTTTTTATTTTGATCTTTGAACCAATGCTAATAATTTTTCTGTTATTTTATGCATGCTCATCCCCATCACCTTCAGGTTTCCTCTTTGTTTGCATAGTTCAATAAAAACAAAGTGTTTCAAATGATTATTAGGAGCATGAAAATTCTCCTCACATGACACTCAACCTATTTTTCATGTGTGGAAACCAAAATATAAGCACAAACCATCTCATTTTTTTATGAGGACACCATTGGAGTTTACTGATTGATTTCCATCTGTTATAGAGTTATCATTCCTATAGTGTCTTCAGGATAGAAGTGAAATATGTTTCCACTCTCATATTTCATGGTGGATAATTTTAATTTGAAGGTTTTGGGTTTCAAGTTTGTTTTATGTGTAATGAATAAACTAATACATGCAAATGCAGTCTGCTTTCCTACAATATTCACCTATAGGTAGGTAAAAGGAGTTTTGAGCAACCATGTTAGTCATAAATGAAGATTTCAATATGGTAGGGAGTCTCCTAAGGTGGATTGGTTTAGTTTGGATAGTTTAATGATGTCTAGGATTGGTTTTAGAACCAATTCACCATGCACATTATTTACATCCTAACTTCAAAGTCATGTAGCCTGATGTACACCTACAGGTGTTCCCAATAGAGGAGTGAGTAGTTGAATGTAGGTGTTTGAAACTAGTTTGAAATCTATTTAAGGTATAAGAACATGGAGGATGTCATAACAAAAATAGTGGATTCTTAAGGTGGTAGGTAAACTTGAAAACCATGTCCATCTATGGAGAAAATGGCTTAAGGGACATATTACCATAAACTTTCTGAAACAAGGGTTTTGCCTTATGTTTGACCCTTTCATACTACAGTGTCTTGAGGTTTGAGAAGGTATAAGTGTTCCAATATTATATATAAAACACATGATAATGGCTTGACATGATAATTAGTTGTTTGGTCATGTAATCATAGTGTAAATATATTTTCCATCTCAAGCATTCTGCCACTGTAGAGTGGCAGTGTACTCTATAGTATTTAAAGTTCAAATGACTTTACAACACTATGAAACCTAATGGAAGCATAACTTATAAATAAGTGACTTTATTGAAATGGAGATGACACCATGATTCCCAAATCATCTAAATAGGTTGATGTACTAGGTTTTGGTGTGAAATACCACTTACAAGGGTCTCTAGGCTAGAAGATCACCTACAACCATAATGAGTTTCTTGAAAACTAGTTATGGTGACTACAGAAGAGATTGATTGGTCCTAAATGAAGAAATAATCTTCTTGGGAGCATATATGGTTATAATTACCTTGGTTATCTTCAAAAAGATTTAGAAACACAATTTTCAAGCATGTTTACACCTATAAGTGATCTCTCCCAACCAATAACAACCCATATCTACATTGTCACTTTGATGACAAGTCTTGAGGAATAAAAGATACTTATTAAGCTCTAAGAACTGAGATTGATCTCACTAAATCAAAGAGCATTTCCAAAACCTCAGGAGGTCATCAATAGGTTTAAACATATATATTAGGCATAAATTCAACCTATAAGACCTTTAATACCCAAAATAGCACCTACATCTATGCATTAGTACTTGAAGAAAGTTAAAGTTACAAGAGTCCTATAATGGACAAGTGATCTAGCTAGTCCAACTTGTAGGATCTGGGAGGTTGCATTGAAATATATTATGTATTCAAAGTTTCAAGAGTGTTGGTTTAATCTCTCATTGAGCCCAAACTTGGAGTTACAATTTGTACAGTCAAAGGTCTTGACTATCAACTTGTGAAGAGACCATGGTAAAGAGATGAAAGTTAGCAAAGGTTATAGAATAAATTGATCATGATGATACCAATATCATATTGGTGATGAAAAAATCACATGGTTTTTATGGAAATGAGATAGATCAAGGGTAGGTTTCAACATTCAACCTATAGTCAGACTCTAATCTTACAAATAGTAACTAGTCTGCTTTGAGGAATTGGAGATTTGATGACCCTAAAAAAGTGATCCAAAATTTTAATTTTGTGTATAGGGTCTCCATAACCTATTGTATCCACACATGATCTCATTTTTACTAATATAATATGGGAATTTCCCTTTATTATATCTAAGATAGAGGGCACTCCCAAACAGACTAAACTATAGGTTTAGTATGGAGAAGATAGGGGGATGTGTTAGGAAGTATTTGGATACTATAAAAGGGTGTGGGGAGTTGTTTCAAGAATGAACCAACATGTAAAAGAACTCACAGTCACAAAAAACCAATCAAAGGTTATTATGATCAATGAAACATAATTAGGCCTACTAGGCCTTGACTAAGCCTAAAGCCCTTAAAGGGTTCAATCTCACTTCCAATGTAAATGAACCTTCCCACACTTTTGATCATCATTAGATGGGGGTATAAGGTTTTTTTTTTAAATTATCTTGTAGAGAGATCACTCAAGTTAGTCATTTTTGTCTCAAACCTATCACAGGGCACACATAATGCAAAGAAGAGCTATATAGGCCATCTCTAGAAGCTCATATATGTATGGATAAGTTACATGGGAGTCTTATTGGGAGAAGAAATAAAATAGTAAAGATGCACAAGATATTTTTCTAATATTCGTGCATATGTATTCAATTTTTGGATATATGTATATTTTGCCCTATCTTTTATGACTTGTAATGGGTTAGAATATGAACAAAATCCTCTTTTGGCACTAAGTATGAGAGGAAGGTGAACAGACAGAGACTATAAATGACTATATATATATATATATATATATATATATATATATATGTATGTATGTATGTATGTATGTATGTATGTATGTATGTATGTATGTATGTATGTATGTATGTGTATGAAGAATAGAGTTCTACCTTTGAAGAGATCAATATAGACTATTTGGTTATGGTTACCTGTTGTGTTTCTTATATTTTTCCTTACATGCACTTTCATTTTTAATGTTTAGCTTATTTCTATCTAATTTACTCTAAATGCTCTATAAACATTAATGAATTACTATTTGTTCTTAATTCCTATCTAACCACACAATACTTCACTTATAGTATGTTTCTGCTTTCCAACCTATTGTATGAATTATCTGCACTATCTTGTACACTAAAGTAAAACTTAGCTATCATCATCCTTAGCATGTTTGGATGCTTCAGTAACCTCTACTAATAATGGTGCAGTGAGCATGGACACACCCCTTAAGAAGGAAGCTATGTTAATATGGTTATTGGGGTAGAGAGACATTGAGACATGGTTAGATCAAAAAGTATATAATTTCAAAAAAGAAGAATCTAAATGGATTGGTCATGCCACATGATAAATCATTCAAGAGCACATCTATGGAGTAATATATGAATTTTTTTGGTGTGGATTACCTAAACTACTAGATAACTAGTTGGTACAATTGGATTATTATTGATTTAATCCTAGAATAGAATAAATAATCATCTAGACTAAAGATAAGATAGACCAGTTGTATAAATTAGAAACTAACTGGAGGAGGATAATAGACTATTGGGTTACTGCCACCATAGATAAATACATCATTGAGTTTACAATACAAATATATATAGATTTCAAATTTGTATAAGACCTATTTATCCAAGGAATTAGAGGGATTTTTTTGCAGTGACTACCTCTCCTTATGAAGATGTTGGTTGTGAATAAGGCCATGGTGATTACTCTAGCCAATATGGAGTAGTCACTTCAAGCATATGGGGGTGTGTATGACATGATGATAAATTATGATTAGATGATTAATTAAGGCTTAAACCTTAATCTAGAGTGGAGACACGAGTGAAGAGGAGTCAAAATAAAAGTCTAGATTTAGAAAAAGAACTATGATAACATAATAGATTGAATAAATAGAAGAATACCCAGGTAGCTACAAGTAGAGGCAAGAGTAGTAGTAAACTAAAGGATGAATGAGTAAGAATACATGAAAATCAAGATGATGAATGAAAGACAAAAAAATAATAGGATGAATGCCAATAGACAAAAATAAGTGACGAATAATGAGATGAAGAAGAGATGTTCAAATAAGAAGGTGGGAATAGTGTAGAAGTAAAGTAGATAGATGATAGATGTAGTGCATAACTAAAAAAATGGGTATTATTAGAAGAATAATTATGTAAATAAGTAGAAAACAATCATAGGTTAATCATATTTTTAAGCATATTAGAAGAAGTCATAGGAAAGAAGCATTCATCAGAAGAGCAGATGTCCCTGTAGCCCAATCTCTTATATTCTAGTAGAATTTTTTAGTCAAGTAGATAAGAATACAATAGTAGGGAAGCACCATTTTTAGATCAAATGCATTATTAGGGTACTGGTATTCAAATGGAATTGATTAGAAAGGCTTTAAAGGCCATAAGACTTATTTACACTAAGCAAATAAAAGAAGGAAGCACATAAAAATAAAGTGCCCACATTGACTCTCCTAGTACACAAAGTAGTATGTAGGTAGGATCACTTATAATGTAGCCTCCTTTGTTAATAGTTGCATAGCAAATTTTATCAACACCAATGTATCTAATGCATCATCTAGGAGGATTCATAAACCTAGTGATTTATGATGGGTTTATGGACCTTAAATAGTATTTATTAACCCATGAAATGAGATGACAAGCTAAGGGAATCACTGATGAAACTATCAAAAAGTGTGAGTTAGTAGATGCACCAGATGGAAGAGATCTTGATTTCATATACCAAAGAAAATTTTAGTGGGAAAGTTTTTAAGACATTAAGGACTAGCTCATCATAGAATTCAAGATAAAGAAATGCACTAGTTAGACTATAAAGGACTTGAAGGAGATAAGGAAAAAGTTTGGAGAATCAGTCTACAACTATGACCATAGATTCTATGATGTGATGAATAAGGTAGAATTTTCCTTAATAGACAAAGACAAAGTTGCATGGTTCATCAAAGGACTACACTCTAGAATCAAGTTTACCACTATGCAAACTCAATATTCTACAAAAGTAGATGTTAGAGCTCCTGCCCTGCACGTCAAGTAAATTGAAGACTATGGAGAAGCACTTGTTGTGAATTCTAAGATTGAAAATACACTAAAAGCTTTTATGAAGAGAATGGAGCAATACCATAAGGCAGATAAACCTAAATTGAATCTCTAGTGTATGGAGTGCAAAAAGGAAGGACGTCATATGAATGATTATCCTAAGATCAAGATAGAAATATTCGAAATCTATCGAGTAGTGGGGCATGTAACAATGTAGTGAGACCTTCTATAATAGTATGTCAAGAATCTATATTTCAATTTTTGTAAGTTGAATAATCATGATGAAAATAATTATATGGATTTACACAAGTTCAAGGAAGGCATTACCAAAAACATTTTTTCCATCATTGTGTAACAAATATCTTTAATGAAGTAGATGATTCTACGCCAAGAGGTTGATAAAGGTTGTGAAACCAAAATAGGTCCATAATGGATTCCTAGTTCACCATAATACCAACCTTAAGGTCTAGCTAGTTGGACCCCTCTTTCACTGAGTTTGACACCACCATCTCTATAATACCAGTATGCATCATCCTATAGCTCAGCCATGATGCAGTAGCAACAAATGAGCTAGACCCCACCAGCTATGCAACAATAATTTAAAATTCTAGATAATACCTAGTAGCATCAGCATTGGAACACTACGTAGAAATAAATAGGGTATACAGGAGGACATCATCCCAATAAAGGAGGAGCTAGGGAAGGATACAAAGGAGGTTTCCAAGGTGGTAAATGAAATAACTATCAAAGGCCTCATTTGTAAAGCTATTTATGTGGTGAATACAATCATGTATAATGCAATTTCGTGATGAATCCTTAAAGGTAGTCTTACTATGTATATTGCATAATATATGACTAACACAACACAGAAGATTGTCCTATCTTGGAGAATCAAATAAATGACAAGGTCATCTGGAATGTGAATATGGTAAGTACACAACCTAAGGAGGATGCATTATTGAATATTATTACATGACAATAACATGCAAAAAAGGTTTACCTCTATTTGAAATTCCTTAGGATCAGGGAATCAAAAAATTAAAATAGGATAAATACCTAGACCTTTCTATAGAAAAGGGGATCATGTATAAAGTTTCATATATATTGAAAAACATACAACATCAGGACACTACTAAGGGAGATGTTACAACAATAAATGCTTAAATGTATGGCTAGATCATGTACATTATGCAATAGGATAGAGTCATCACTGTGCTCATAGATCTTCTAAAACTTTTAAGCATACTTCACAATGAAAATATCTCATAGAGCATCACAAACCTGTTACATAATCTACTAGAGTGTGTGTAGCCTAGGTAACAAAATAAAGAAACATTGGTCTAGTACATCAAAACAAATAATCCCTACGATGTAGATGCACAAATTAACATTAAGGTTATAGGTTATGAGATTCCAAATGTTATATTTGATTTTGTAGCATAATCAACATGATTCCTAGTTCTACATGAGAAGCTATTGGATGACCAATTCTGAGTTATAGCCCAGTAACTTTGAGATTATCTGATTATGGAAGGGTTGAGCCTATTGGTAGATTAGAAGATGTTGAGATTAAAGTAATAGAATTTACCCTATGAGGTGACTTTTTAGTCATCAACATGAAGACAGTAACAACATGACCCTACGTTGATTGGAAAAACATGGACATATGATGGTCATATGACTATCAAGATAGTATAAAATTAATTAGAGTCACACCAAAGAGATAAGGTTATCATCATTCCTCTGAATATAGTTCACAAACCTTAAATAATCCTAGTTGAACCAAATTCTCCATAAATTACATAAGAAACTAGCTAGATGAAGGTGAACTCTAAGGAAAACACAAAATCTCTACACATAATTGTGTGTAACTTCTTCTATAATCATACTAAATCTTAGGTATACTCATTTCTCACTCAATAGTTGAAGACATCAAAATAATGGATGCCCAAACTAGTAGTTACATAGTCATTGGCAACCCAGTTTGTCATATAATATTGTGGGTCTATGTCTGAAAAATCCCCTACTCGATCAAAAGTTAACTTCCTCTATCACATAAATGATCATATGAAGGATTATAAATAGCTAACTAGATAAGTCACTTTGCCCTTAGAACTAGCTTCATTTTTTAGTGGAGACTTAGACACATATATGTTCAACTTGGCCTAAGGTGATTATGAACTCTGACTAATGAGAATGGTATTTATGCATGAGTAAAAAATTATTGTATACTATGCAACTAAGGATATCAATGAATTCATTCTACATTTACAAGTTCATATACCTACCATCAGCTAGTGGGTCAATGATCTAAATTATGATCTAAAGGTAGTTGTCATGACATGGTGGGAAATTCATCAAAATGACAAACTCAAGTGGGATGATGCCTATGACCTCATGATTAGCATGTTCCAACTACTATAATTCATTCAAAATAATTAGCCTTTCTTCTAATAATTTGAGTCTCTTAAAATTCATATTCATAAATGTGTTTAAGTCTATACTGATGAACATGTGGCACCAAAGTACTACATTCACATTTTCCATTATACACTTACTCCTTTACCATTATGATGGTATATACATCAAAAGCGTATACAAGAGACAAAGCATTAGGCACAAGTGTAAAGTTATTTTATATAGATGTTTGTTTTTAAAGATAAAAACCCTCTAGTTCATAATGCACTACAAAAAATCAAACAACTCTTATGCCATGGGTGTACAAAAGACCTAAGCACCATGATGGAATCCAATATGCAAAATAACGTAGCTTCTGATCTTAATTCGGCATTAAAAAGATACAAATCTACCAAGAAAGAAGAATAATCTCTTATATAGCCACACCACTAAATACAAGACAAATAAGAGGACATGGAGGATTCTAATTTTAATGATGATCTAGATTTAATTAATTTATTTGGACCTAAACAGCCAGAAGAGTCAGTAAAAGACACTAGTGTAAAACCTACTGAAGAAGACATGTTGCACAACATAAAAATTTCAGAACAAGAAGGGAAATGAATGATACAAGAATCTATTGATGAAGAAAAGTACAATATTTACCAACAACCCATCAAAAATGATGTAGTACACATCAAAATTAAGTAAGTTCCCAAATTGAAGTATATAGGTGATTATTGGATAGAAGCTAAAATTTATGAAGCTATACAAATCCTACGAGACTACCTGGATGTCTTTACTACTACATTTTTAGAGGTCTGAGGAGTTAATCAATCTCTAGTAAAAATTCATATCAAACTAAAGGAGTATGCATAGCCTACAAATAAATGGCCATACAAGATAAATCTAAATATGAAGCTAAAAGTGAGTGCATAAACTTAATAGAATTCAAGATGCAAGAATAATCTATTTGATAGAAAAGGTAGATTAGGTTAGCCCTATGGTAGTGAAGCTAAAGAAGATAGGGGAAATTTGAGTATGTGGAGATTGTTGCATTCTAAATTATGCATGTGTAAATGATTCATTCTCAATTCTATTTATAGATGAAGTTTTGGAGTCTATTGTAGGACATGAAGTTTACTCTTTTGTAGATGGCTTTGGTGGCTATCATCAAATACCCATCATAGAAGAAGATAGATCCAAAATAACTTTTGTCATATAATAGGGATATTTTGTGTACAAGGTCATGCCTTTTGGTCTTAATAATTCACTTTAAGTATTCTCTCATGCAATGGTGACTATATTCAAGGACTTCATTCATGACTTCTTGGAAATATATCTTGATGATTGGGCAATCCTTTCCTTTTTTAAATAGCATTTGTCTAAGTTACACCTAATATTAGAATGATGTCAAGCTCTATGTATTGCATTGAATTTAAATAAATGTCTATTCTTCACACCCCTTGGTGTTTTTCTAGGTCATGTTGTATGAAGTGAAGCCATTTTGGTTAATCAGGCCAAAATTATAGTTATTTTGAGTATGCCTCCACCAATAAGTTCCACTGAAGTATGATCTTTTTTGGGCCATACAATATACTATCAAAAGTTTATCAAAGGATATGTAACTATTTAATATCCATTAGAATCCTTACTACACAAAAATGCAAAGTTTTTCTAGACTTCAGAGTGCCAAGTAACCTTCATCGAGTTGAAATAAAGATTGGTTACTGTGCCCATCCTCCTCATTCTAGATTGGAGCAAGCCCTTTCATGTACATGTGGATGCTTTGGGTATTGTAGTTGGTGTTATGATTTTGTATCCAAGAGATGGTAGACTTGACCATCTTATTTATTTTATCAATCAAAAACTATCTAGTGTAGAGAATAACTACACAACCACTGAATGCAAAGCATTGGCTATCTTGTTTGCACTATAAAAATTTTGACATTATCTACTTGAGACACCATTTTAAGTCTTCACTAATCATCAATCCATGTGATACCTTGTAAATTTTTTTAATGATAGGAGGATGCATCTCTTGATGGTTGATGTTATTTTAGGAGTTCCAATTCCACATTAATGTAAATCTAAGAAGAGAGAACATGGGACCAGATCATCTCAATCACATTCCTAATGGAAAAGAACTAAAATAATTAAAAGAAGACTCTTCTAATGCTTACCTCTTTTATTTTCTATGATTCTTAAAAAAATTTAGTAATTTACAAATTTCTCGAACAAGGAGTCTTCCCTATGCATTATCAGGAATGTGATAAGAAGCAATTTGATACCAGAGCTCTACCATACATCATCATCAATGGGATTTTGTATCACTTAGGGAAGGATGAATTTCTATGCATGGTTTTTATGTAACATGAATGACCTCAACTGTTATATTAGGTATATTAAGGAGTCTTAGGAGGAAATTTTATGGGAGAAGTTATTGCTAGGAAGTTATTATAGAGTAGGTTATGGTAGCCCAATCTCTTTTAGGATGTACATAGAGTATCACAGCATTGTGATGTCTACCAACTCATGGGTAAACCACTACAAAAAGATTAAATGCCTTTGCAACCTCTGTTAGTTGATTATCCTTTTAAACAATGGGTTATTGACTTTTAGACCTATCAATACATCAAAAAAACATAGTAAATCAAGGTATATCATCACTATGACTGACTATTTTACTAAGTTGGTTGAATCTACTACAACACCTAGTTGTGGTGTGAAAGAGGTAGCAAATTTTTTTTATGTGAACATTATTACAAGGTTTGGATGCCCAATAAAGTTCATTAGAGATTGAATAATGCATTTTTTGAACAACACCATCAAGGATCTCACTAAGAAGTTTATGATTTCTCATCACAAAAGCATCACGTACCATCCACAAGCCAATGGCCAAGTTGAAGCTTCCAACAAAGTGCTAGGTAAAATGCTGACAAAGATCTACAACATCAAGAGGGATGACTGAGAAGATCACACTCCTATGATTTTATGGGCATATTACATTCACTACAAGAAATCCATAGGTTTTACACCTTTTCAATTGGTATATGGACTTGAAGCAGTTATGTCAATGGAATACTTAGTACCTAGTTTGTGCATTGTCATGGTCATGTGATTATGGGATCGAGATTCCCTCACCAATAAAGTTATTAAACTAAATAGGATGGATGGGTATAGACACAGAGCCTCATAGATGTAATAAGTTCATAAGTAGAGCTAGAAAGCATGGCATGGTAGGAATTTGCACCATAAATAATTTCATAAGGATCAACCAGTCTTATTATATGACAGTGATTTTAGATCATCCTCGAGTAAGTTATAGATTTGATGGAAAGGTCGATATACTATACATGAACTAACACAAAAAGGAACTATAGTTTTAAGAGATTTTTAGGTAACCATTTTACCAAGGTGGGTAAATGGAAGTAGGTTTAAGCCCTAACACCAATAGTTGAATTGATCTCATTCTACTAAGTGAGTGGGTGCTGAGTAACACCAACTAGATTAGGATTTCCCCATTTTGTATGTGTTTGTGTTTTTATTTTATGTCTATGTGTGTTTGTATAGATCCCTTCACTACCAATCGAAGACCAAGATACCAAGCATATCATGTGTCAGTAATGTGCAAGAGAATCCATGTGTACCATCATGGATGTCAAAGAGGAGTGAATGAAATAAATTAAGTCTGAAAAAGGTATAGAAACATCGCATTGATAAGATTTCCACCATATAACAGTCATGCACCAAAATTAAATGTCAGATCAAAGGTTCAATTGACCTGATCTTCAACAAATCAGTGGCCCATCAACATCATCCACTCATACCCTCATATGGACACCAAAGAGCATAATGACGTAACTCCACACATATGTCAATAACTAACTATCTTAATTACCAAATAAGATAAATATTTTCCATAGCCACCATTCTATTCATGGTGAGTGGACAGATAAGCACAACATTCATGAGGAATACGATAGGCATTAATAATATAAAAGCTAAATTCAATGAACTAAGTCAACATTTCATCCTTGTGCATATTTTTCATGATCTGCAATTGCAAAGAGCCAAGCTAGTTTTCTTATACAAAGAAAATATAGTATTGTAATTTCATCACTTCAACAAACATGGATACTTCACATCTCATCAACATTTTGATAGAGGCACAAAAAGAAGTAATGGGTGTTGATATGGCTCTCAAGCAAACCAAGTTCAATGATCTAGATCCCTTTGACTTCCTTTAACATGCAAAATAGAAACTATTTTATCTAGACCTTGTTGATGATGTGTAACCGCTTACTGTCATAGCTCCCCATAAATTTCACAACATAGATGTTGAGAACCTATTATGAATGCCTAATTTTGGTGACCTAGGGGAGGTCATACAAGTTTTTCTCAACTGATACAATCATGGTAATATCTATCTTGGCCTGAACATCACCATCATAATCAACATAGAAGCCATGGCCTGAATTTTGGGCATGTTTGCATGAGGAGACTCCATGTCTCCCTACAAGACAAAAATGCCCCCATTATACATGAAGTCTAAGATTTATATGTTTAAAGTAATAGAGGTATTCCAATTGACAAAATCCTAGATGAGCTAGTGTGCATCCTCATGGAATGCATTATAAGAAGACTTTGGTAGAAGACCAAGTCTATGAAACAAATATCAAAAGGGGTCATGGACATCACCCAATGGATGATTCATATAAATGAGCAATTCAACTAGTTAGAGTAATTCATCCAAGAGCTACTCACCAGCATTGATAAGTATTTCACGTCTCCAAGGTATACATTTTAATACCAGTTCCTCATCTTCCTACTCTCCTTCATACAATGGAAGTCCCTAGAGGGAGAAGTGCATGAGGAGACTCCATGTCTCCCTACAATAAAAAAAAATCCCCATTATACAAGAAGTCTAAGATTTATATGGTTGAAGCAATAGAGGGATTCCAATTGATAAAATCCTAGATGAGCTAGTGTGCATCCTTATAGAGTGCATTATAAGAAGATTTTGGTAGAAGACCAAGTCTGTGAAACAAATATCAAAATGGGTCAAGGACATCACCCATTAGATGATCCATAAAAATGAGAAATTCAACTAGCTAGAGTACTTCATCCAAGAGCTACTCACCAACATCGATAAGTATCACACATCTCCAAGGTATATGTTTCAATACCAATTCCTCATCTTCCTACTCTCCTTCATACAGTGGAAGCCCCTGATACAAATTATTATCCAGTGCAATAATTTCATAATCTCATATAGAAATAGGATCAAGGAGACATAGCACATTAGGGAAGTTTAAATAATAGTGGGAGGAGTGTCTAGAATTGATTGCTACACATCTCCAGGTACCACCAAACATCTTGTAGTATCTAGGTTAACACATCTCTATCACCTTTCTCCCAAAAGGTGTGTTCATCAACATTAATTAGTTTTCATGGTCTCTCTTTGCACCACTCCCATTATTTATCATGATAGACATGGCACAATTTGAACTTGGTAAATAAATTGCCTTCACAGCCAAATGTGTGACTCCACTTCAAGCCATACCACCTGGTGTAGCCATCCCTATAGTGTAACAACCAAAATAATCTACTAGATCTTAGCAATAAAAGGGAAAGTGTAAGCTTCCTATAGAACATCATTTGGCATCCCCTCCCTTAAAGTGTAAGACATGTAACACAATAACTTAGATGGATGATCTAAAGGTGCCTTAGATCATGAGCTCATGTGACCTTTTATAGATGTGCACAGATGAGAAAGAAGTCTAATAGGTCATGATGGTAGCCATCGCTAGGAATTTCTATGATAAAGAGGAGGATAAGGAGTTCTTATTCTGGAATTTTGTGCACATGGTTTAAGTGCAAAAATAGGATCCCCCATAACTATGGGCGGACCTTCCATCTTACCTATCATCTATAGTTTTTGATACTGTAATGGAAGAAGCATAGCAGCTATAGCATTAAATTAACTTTTTCTATCCACAACCTACTCCTACCTTCATAGTTGAGGACATATTTGCACCCCTTCTAGAGAGCTAACTCAAATCACTTGTGCATAGACCTTGAATAAGGTGGGAGGCCAAGGTTTCCCCTATTCTTGAAGAGTGCACCTTTGGATGACTAGCCACTATGCAGGAAACACAAACTACCCCTTCCTATACTTTACCACCATTGAAATATAGACTAGTCATGCTTGGGTGGAAGAAGGCATAGGTTTCCATCTCTAAAGTTTGACCAAGTGATTGGCTGCCATCACCATAGGCATAAGAGGTTAGAGATCTCACACCTGAGCAACCCACAGAAGAAT